>JAODLD010000113.1:27349866-27363943 GCA_026781065.1 Mormyrops boulengeri
GCTTCCTCAAGTTCATTTTAAAATGTTCTCCCACTAATTTCCACTTATGGCCACGAGTTCTAGTATTTAAACTAACAATAAGAACATTGTAAATTTCTTATGTTCTTATTGTTCTTATGTTCTTATGTTCCCCAAACGAGCTTGATGGGCCGAATGGCCTCCTCTCGTTTGTAAATTTCTTATGTTCTTATTCCAGGGGTGTCGATAATTTCGGCCATGACTGTTGGACTTTTCAAGACATCCAAAGTGCTTTACAGAGCTAACAGGGAGCCCCTTCAACCACAATGATAATTTTACTGCAGGGCCATTGAATGAGGCCCTTAACCCCAACTTCTGCAGGCTGACCCTGCTCTCTCAATTGTACGTCACTTCGGACAAAAGTGACTGTGAATTTCGGTATTCAATACGCAAAAGCTGTCCCATCGTGGACTGAAAACATCACTTTGCAACTGGATCCTGGAGTCGGAGGCAACAGCTAGGTGGAGTCGGCCTTACCTTCAAACACAGTGTGGGCTATTGAACCAGCTCTCTTGATCGAGTGGAGTTCACATTATAGAGAACCTGACTCGGTCGCTGAATATCTCCCAATTGGCAAAAAAAAAAAAAACGCGACTGCATCTCTTTTTTTCCACAGAAAATTGAGAAAGGTCCAACTGCCTCAAAAGCTTCTGGTCAATTTCCATCTCTGCACCACAGAGAGCATCCTCATTTGTGGCACCCCAGCCGTATAGTCACTGACAGCAAAGCTCCAGGATAGGTGGGGAGAATCACACAGGGGCTCATCAGCACAGAGCTTACAGGCCAGGAGCAGCTCTACCAGAACCGACTCCCCAAGAGGGCCCAGCGCATCAACCGAGATGCCACTCACCCCACACATCACGAGCCTAAAAAAAGAGCTGAGGCCAGAATGACCTCAGGTGGGTGAAAGGACATGTACAAGTACAAATCTGAGGACCTGTTGCCCTCACCCCAATAGTGATGAAGTACTTGGAGAGCCGAGTGCTGGCTCTCACTAAAGCCAGCAGGTCCCTGATCTTGATCAAGGCAAAACAGGTCAACAGATGACACCATCTCAGCTGCTGCATTACATACAGCCCTAACTCATCTGGCACACCCCAAGACAAACGTTAGAATGCTGTTTGTTGATTGTAGCATTTATCTTCCCCCTCATTCTAAATACAGGTGCCCCACAGGGCTGTGTGCTCAGCCCACTACTGTACTCTCTCTTTATGTTTACCCATCTGTAGAACACCATTGTCAAGTCTGTATATGACACAACCATTGTAGGGCTGACCTCCAATAATGGTGAAACGGCACAGAGGAAGGAAGTCCTGAGCTTGACAGGATGATGTAGAGAAAACCACCTCACCTTCAACATGCAAAACAGCAAAGAAGTGATCCTGGACCTCAGAAAGGTCCAACTACCTCAAAAGCTTCTGGTGAATTTCTATCTCTGCACCACAGAGAGCATCCTCACTTGTGCAACCCCAGCCGTACAGTCACTGACGGCAAAGCTATATGACGAATGGTGAGAAGAGCACAGGGACTCATCAGTGCTTGCAGATCAAGAGGAGCTCACCCAGAAAGGACTCCCCAAGAGATCATCTGAGATGCCATTCACCCCTCACATCACAAGCCTGAGAAACAGCTTCTTCCCAAGATCTGAAGCCAGACTCCAGGACTGGCAATGGTGCTACCTTGGACTGTGGTTCCCACTTTGTTCACACACTCACTTTATACACAGTCACCTTATTTATTATTATAAATCCTGCAATTGTGTTAGCCTATTTATTTACTGTTCATTTATTGTTTCCATAGCCAAACTTTGACAAGTGCCTTTGATGTTGTTTACTGATGTTACTATTAGGATATAGTCAAACAGTTTTTAATAGCCTGTATAATTGTGCAATGAGAATAGACAATTCTAATTTTGACTGCCGTCAAGTCTGAGACTGAGGACTGCGCAGTTGGAATTTTACCCAGGGAACAAGAGGGGGTTGCCACTATGGACTCAAGTTCCATAGAGGAAAACTCTGACTATTGTTTGTGCATGTGCACAGAACAGCATTTTGGAGTACAGACTTAGTAAAAGTGGGTGAGGTGTTTGACAGGGTACCTCCTACGGACTCTGCAGTCCTACTGAGAGACTCCAGTGTTCACTTGGGGACTGTTGGAAATACTTGAGAAGCATGATTGGGAAGAACAGCTCTCTGAATCTAAACCCGACTCGTTACTGGATTTCTGTTCAAGCCATGAAATGTCCATAACAAGCACCATATTCAAACACAAGAATGTCCATAAGCATATATAATACCGCAGTACCCAAGGCCAAAGGTCAATGATCAACTTTATACTTGTGTCATCGGAGTTAAAGCTGTGTATTTTGTATACACCTGGGTGAAGGAAGGGGCAAAGCTATCAAACGATCAACATCTGCTGATGAACTTGATTCGGTACATGGGGAGGACACTGGATGGATCACCTAGAACGACCCAGACAAGCATTTTGACAGACATTTCAGTGCAAGATGAATTCAGCTCTCACCTCTCCAAATGTGCCTAGTAGTTGGGGATATTGAACTTAAAATGGACTTGCTATGGGGGTCTGAGGCCTCTATAGCGAAAAGACTTCAAGGGTAGAGGAAATCCATCCAGAAATGCTGAAAGTACTTTGTGTTGCTGAGGTGGTGTGGATAACATGCCTCTTCAATGTTGTGTAGAAGGTGGCTAAAATACCACTAGACATTGAAGCTGTAGGTGGTGTCCACTTTTAAAAAAAGGGGGTCCTAAGGGAATGCTCCAACTACAGACGGGTCACACTTCTCTGCCTCCCTGAGAAAGTCTATGCTAGGGTACTAGAGATGTGACAGCTAGTACAGCTGTGTAAGGGTTTGCAGAATTTTGTAGACTTGGAAAAAGCGTAGGATTACATGTCCTGCCACATACTGCAGGAGGTGCTGCAGGAATATGGGCTACCTGGGTCATGACTGCATGCTTTAGCCCCTGTTTGAGGTAAGGGTTGTGTCTGCATCTTGTCCCCTTTCATGTTTGTGATATTCAGTGACAGGATATTAAGGCGTAGCTCTGCTTGGGGGGCTAGAAGGGACATTCCTGCTATTTGAAGATGACGTTGTGCTCTTGGCCTCATCTGACCAGGATCTCTCGCATGCACTTTAGTGATTTGATGCCAAGTGTGATGCAGGGGGATGAGAATAAGTGCCTCAAAATCAGAAGCCATGGTACCCACTAGGAAATAAGTGGATTGCTCCTTTGAGGCTGGGGTAGCCTGCCCCTAGTGGTGGAGTTTAAATATCACAGAATTTTGTTCATGAGTGATGGTCAAAGTAAAATTGAGATTGTCAGGCAGATAAGCTTGGTGACTGCAGTTGTGTGGCCACTGAGGAGGTCCATAATGGTAAAGAAGAAGTTACGTCATAAGACAAGGCTTGTTTTTTACTTGTCAGTGTACATCCTCATCTTCACTTATAGTGAAGACCTGTGGATAATGACCAAAAGATCAAGGTCACCAGTACAAGCAGCTGAACCAAGGTTTCTCCGCAAGGTTACAGGACTCACTCTCCTGGACAGGGCAAGGCATTCAGAGACCTAGAGGTACCTTGAAATAAAGTGACTGCGCCTTTGGATCAAGAGGAGCCAGGTAAGGTGGTTCAGACACCCCATGAAGATGCCTCCTGGTCAGCTCTCATGGAAGCTGCTCCAGGACAAGTTAGAAGGGTTACACCTGGCAGCTATACTGAGAATGCCTAGGGACCCCCCATAATAAATGACATTCTGTGACCATAGATGAGGAGGTCTGGCATGACCTGCACATCATGCTGCCACCATGCCCAATGACATGAGAATGATATTGTTCCTACTTTTTAGTTATGTATATATATGCATTTTATAAAATGAAGAAATAAATCAAGTTACTGTCCCGTGCCTCCGATATGATTTTATCTTTGATATTTCTCACCATTCCCAATTATCCTGATGCCAAATATTCTCCAACTCCACAAAACCACATTGTTGCTTTACATACAGTATCACCATAAAAATACTTAGAAAGTATTGGGGGGGCCGGTGTGTGTCTGGGCAGCTGAGGACACTGTGTCCATGATCAGAAGGTCGCTGGTTAAAATTCCGTGGTCAGCATAAGGATTTCACCTCTAGGTCCCTAAGCAAGGCCCTTAACCCCCTACCCACACCCCTGAATTTCGCCAGGCACCCTCCCTGCATTCTCAAGTTTATGTTGCTTTGGATAAAAGTAGCTGTTACATAAATAACTGCAGTCTTGCCGGCATCCAAGTGGTCTCAATTCGCTATTGAGATTATATAAATTCAATAGTACCTCCCTTATGTATTTGTCACTGCTACACAAAATGAACCTGCTACTTACATGGATCAAATCCTGTGAATTTATTCACAATTTAGGCCAGTAGTGCATCTTTGGAATTGTCTGAAAGCCTCAAGAGAAACTATTTGTGAGGCCAAAACAGAAAAACACGGTAAAGGATTAATTTCATGAAAAACTGCCTGTTCAAAATGAAGCACCACTAAGTGCCAAGTTCACAAAAAGTATGCCATCCGATTTTGACTAGTATGCCGAAAAAGATGAGGTAGGCTCTTATTTGTATTCATAACTTAAAACACTGCTTATTTTGGAACCCATTAATATTAGGACTATTTGGATCATTTTCATGGAAGTAACAAGGCAAGTTCTTACATACAGTAGGGTAAAAGTTGAGAGGCTGGTAGTCTTTGTTATCCGTGTCTGTGCATTGCATTACATTACAGCCACCGCTCATGATGCACTGGAGTCTGAAAACACCTGCCAGATTTCACGGCATGCAACAAAATTTAGCATAAATCTCTAAAACAAACCATAATAAATTGGGCTGTAAGCTTTCATAAGATATAAATCAGTCACCCAAATAATCACAATTTATAGAGGTGGACAGGACAGCTTCAAAAGACGACCAGGACATTCAAAAGGTTGTTAACATTTTACTTGGGCGGGCAGAAATACTTAGCGGTAACTCAGCTACTACTTAAGAACAGATCATGAACAAATAAGGAGTTATTTGAAGTAAAAGATGTGTCATGATTCATTATTGATGAACAAACATGAGATGAGTATTTCCTTTGTGTTATTCAATACATGTTCCTTCACAGAATTAATAGATATGCTAACAAATATAGTAACTGCTTGGGATGAAAGATGCATCGTGATTCATCAGTGATGAACAAACATAAGATCAGTAAGCAACTAAGGCTTAGTTTGTGGTTAATTAATACATTAGTAATAGCATAATACTACACTACTTGTGCCCAGTCAAGTGAAATGTTACTAAATGTTTTGGTTTTTCTGGTTTGGAACCTACACTGGGGCTTCCACAAAGGAACAAAACAAAGCAGAAATGTGAAATCTGTTAAAAATATCTGAACTTATTCATTCCTTCGTAACATAGTCTGACCATTTATTACAAAAACTAAGTGACATTCCTATTGGACAAACATTTCTTAAGTTAACCCATCTAACTGAGAAATCCTGCTTCGTGGAATACTTTCCAGATTTACAGATGTATTTATTTATGGATTTCTTCATCTGTATGTTAATGACAAGGGCAGCCCTAACCATTTCAGGCAGAAACAACAGTATAGCTGACTGTACACTGTACTTCAGACGAAATCAATGTCATTTTGGCAATACGACGTCATATGACGCATAATCACCACAGTGTACACCGTCTCAGTGTACCTCATAAATGTGACACTACGAGGTTGGTCAGCAGGACTAATTATGCAGTTACCAGCATGCTTTGCACCACACTGCACTTCAAATAATGTAAAGAAATATGTGTATTCATGTATTTCTGTACATGCCAAAAGTAAATGTCATACCTGTGCAATGTCATGGAACGTGTGTTTTGTTAGCGTGTAAGTGTTCTTTAAATTGTTGGCTCCCATGTCTGAGCCACTTCTAGTATTAAACCATAGTGGCTGATAATAAAGAGTGCGACTCCCACTTTAAAAGAGCCGACATCTCCTTTCTTAAAACGACTTACTTGCCACAAAACTTTTATTTGTCCTCTGTATGTGGGTATGCTGCATCAAAAACATTCTGCACCTGAACGAACGAACAAACAAACAAGATGGCAGTTTCGTTTTAAGTATGCGAAAGATTATTCTTGCTGACGTGTTCGATTTTGTTTTGGCTGGGCGTCATTTGAAGTATACAGCTACCTTTAGGCCTCTCGGTTTTGGCATGCAGACGTGGCAAGAAGACATGTTACATGTCAGCACATTTTGTGGTGTCACAGTCCTTGTCACCCAATCAACACTTAGATTGACCTACAGATACACCTACATTCCAAAGAAATATCCTCAGTTCTTAATACCAGACAACTGTGCTCCTGTTTCTAGACTCCAGTATTTAGGTTTCAATCCCTGACTCAGTTACGACTAAACTGAATGCTTTGGAGCAACCATGATGTGTGAAGCCCAAAACTGAAGAGAATAAAAGTAGAACAATAACACAGGATAATCTTTATGGTCACTGCACAGAGAACTGCGAAAAGTCATATACTAAGGTAGTGAAGCTTACAGTAAGGGACATAATAGCTGGGGTTAGTCTGTAAGTTTAACTAAGTAAGTTTAGGGTATGCCAATAATTTTGGAATAAACTGAATATACTGTATCATTTCCACTTTCCCACAAAATAGCCCCGGCCATGTGTCATACTGCTTGGCATGTGCTAGGTTGTGACAGTTGCGGTGTACTCTGAAATTTAATCTAACATATTTCATTTGACGTACATCACTTTATACTTGTCATTCATGTTTAATCAATATGAAATATAAATACTACCTTTACCTCTGTATCAAAATAGTTGTTCTCCATGCCTACAAATCTCCTGAATTTAACTCCACGATTAAGTTAATCTTAAAAATATCATGTACAGTGATAAGTACTGTATTACACAATGGACCCCCACGGCCAACATTGTGAAACGATAAATCCCAAACTGCTGAGAAACGCAATCGAAGCTCACATCACCATTTAACAAGTGCCATGTTATATGACAAAGTTAACGAATTATTCTCCCGACCTCCTAATGCTGTCGCTGAGCAGATAAAGGACGTGTGACTTCTCCCTTCTTGATCACGTTAAAAACCCATAATAACCGGACTAGCGTAGATCTCCATGGGAGGGGCTGATCATCATCAATGATAAGCAACGCCTACCACATAAACCGATATTGCTCAATTAATAAATAACAGAAAATGAAACAACGGAGAAACACATTCCTTATTCCCGATTATGAAAGACACAATATAATCTTCAACACGCTTATAATGAAACTGCTGCCCATCTCGATTCACACTGGATAAATGTAAATACAGGCGAAAAGACTGAAGTTTCAACTTAACGCGCGCTGTATTAAAGGCAGTCCCACAAATCGTACGCACAATTAAAGCTTTCGACGTGCAAACAAGCAGTTTAATGTCAGCTAACCGATCAGTTGATTGTATAGGTCTTTTATTTTTTACAGAAACGATTTTATCGACATCTGTTTGTGTCTCATCGTGACAGCATTAGCCAGATAGCAAAACTGAGCTACGGCCTCCGAAATACATGCAGCGAAATGAGAGCTAGACTCAGCCCAGGGTCGCGCTTGCAGTTTCTCCCTGTTATTTCTGGGGATTTAAGGACAATCGAGAAGGTCTTGCGTGTTTTCAAAGCGCACATTGCCTACGTGACGGGATTGTTTACTTCCTACGCCTTAAGTGAAATCCTCAGCAAAAAGAGTCGCCTTTCGCTCCCTCCTTAATGACACTAAGGCGATTTTAAAATATTTATACTCGTGTACATTCAAGGCAGCTGTCTCTTACCCTTCCTGCCAAGGTGCTGAGTGCTTCTGGAGCCCCTCATCCTGGGGGATCTGAGCAAAGCGTGAATCGTCGTTTCACTCCGTGTGTCTTGACAAGCGACGCTCACTTACACACTGAATGAGAGCTCAGTCTTGTACAACCGGACAGAGAAGATTGCAAAGCCTATACTACCCCAGAATGTTCTTTCTTACATGCTCTTCCTTGGCTGTATTCTTGTTCTTGATTGTATATACATATCGGTGAGTTTATTAAATTAAAAAGAATTAAAAAAATAAAAAAAACCTTGTTGGCCACAACGCCCTCGTCATTGTTTTGTTCCCTTTTGTTTTTAGCAGTCATGATTGGTTGTATTTGTTTACTTGCGTTGGTTTTGCTTTTCAAGTTAATGTTCACCTTATAAAAATATTTGGGTAACACATTCTTTGTTTTTAAATGAGGGTGAAGCGATCGCATCGCTGTTCTGTCAAACTCATGCATGTTTTATGGATGTTGTTAATTTTCCATGATTTTTAGAATTCCACTTTTAATTTTAGTCGTTTAAAACGAAGTTATACAAATTATAATAGGCACATGTTTCTGTATAAAAATACTCGACTAATAAAACCACATAACCGTTTATGCGTAGTGAATGACATCATTAACAGCGCTCACCATGTTAATTGTAATAGCACAGGCGCCAGTAATGTCTTGAGTGGATTTTGGAGATTCCAGGTGATACATGTGTTACAGACGTCCGGGCGAGGTATGTTAGGTGTGGCAAAGTATTGAGAAAACATGTTTTAAAAACATTCAATTAAAAGAGATAACCAACTACTCCTTTTACGGGAACAAATGAGCAAGATAGACATGAGGCCTATGGAGCGCTTAATCAGATTTTTTGTTATAAATAGGAAAATTCATCTAGTCAGTTTATCTTCCCTCAACTCACGTTACAATTTTTTCCGAATATCACCATAAGTAAAAAAAAAAACCTACACAGAAAACTCATTTCCATAACTTAAAAGGGCAATTATAACGCGATTTTCCGAGTTATCACCAGAATACAGAAACACAATTCACATAAAATAAAATAAATAATAAAGTTAATGTACTTAACCTTTATTGTACGTGGCGAGTTTTTTTTACACGTTTGATTGAAACCGGGCGTGGGTTCAGTTTATTTTAATCCCAGTCATTGTGAGGAATCCGAAAATAGGATCATATTGTGATGACACGTGATTGGGAAAATGTCATCAGGTGTGTGTTTAGTGGTTCAGAGGATTAGCAGGGTTTGATTAGCGGGGTTTGATAGGCACCTGGAGGAAGAGATAAAGAGGGAGGACCTTGTTTTGAAGGGGGGCTCGGCAGGATTGTGTTTGGGAGGCAGAGACGTTGTTGGACGCTCAGGTCACAAGAAAAGATGCTTGGGGCTATGTTGGATTGACTCTCGGTTGGAGTGACCGGCGAGGGACGTACGGGAAGATCTTGTGTGCGATATGGGGGGGGGGCTTTCGGGACGCAGATACCCACAGACTGATCTACGGACACACGGGAGGGTCTTGGCGGCTGTTGGACAGAGGGAAGTTCGGTGGTTGTTTATGCATGATAATGAAGTGTGTTAGTCTAACCTATCCCGTCTTTAGACATTTTGGGTGGTGTGCAATACTGTGTGATGGTGGGTGGCGCTCCGTAGGTTAGATGACGTAACCGCATTCTTGCCTGCATTCACCTAAACCTGGTATCTTATGAACAGTATATTTTTGTAAATAATAAAGGAAAGTGTACTTGTTACTGTTTTTTGTGGGGAATCTGGGGACGACGACCGGACCGAACCGGTTAAAAAAAGGTGGTGGCAGCTTTAATAAGGAAATCGCTGTTACATTACAATATATATTTTACTAGGGCCCTCGTAAAGCGTACCGCAGCTGTTTTTATTCGGGGAAATCGATCCATAACTCGAAGTTGTGATATAAAATTGTAAATCGAGGGATTTCGAACAAATATAATGAAAGTGGACAGAACGAAGAATTATTAACGATTAACACAAAACGTAACAAGCCATCATAGCTCCTGTTTATTTCATTCAGAACAGCATTAGGATGGGCCTTCAACCCTTGACAGGTGATGTTGACAAGACTAGAAACTTCTACATAACGTTAAAGTACTTAATTCTTATGTATAAATATGCTACATCTATACAGTGTAATGCCATGTTGCAGAAAAGTTTCATAATATGCAAAAGATGGGGAAATTACTTTGTAGTCACATTCTGTGTAAAATTCAGAAAATTCTTCTGTAAATTTTAAAGAATGTAGAATAACAATGAAGATAGGAGTCAGGCATTACATATTAGGGTTGCTTTAATGTCCCAATAATTATTGATTTAAAATTATTTTCATTTGAGCTCAGAATTCCTGTTTAACTCCCATTGTGTGGTGAAAAGTGCCATCTGGGTACGGTTTGCAAAAGACGTTTTCCTGTATTAGGTGATTCTTCCAGAGTCTATATTGTAAGCTCTTATTTAGACTCATCACCATTATAATCTGCAAATACAAGAGGAAAGCTTACAAAGTAGATCAGGATACTTAAAACTCAAGCTTATTCAGAATATCAGTTTGTACTGACTGTCAGTCAGAGTTGATCTGATTTTAACACAGATCTCCATGTTTCTGAACACTTAGGATATCATGTGAGCTGATGAGATCCTGGCATAATTGAAACCTTGGTAACTTTGGAGAGATTCAATCCTTGTCTCGATGGTCATTGTTCAACAAGACCTGCATACTTGATGGAGGATGGTAACTGTGTGGGGTAAGAATACTGGAGGGCATGAGCAGTGATTTGTCTCAGTAGACGGCAGTGAAGGGTTAGTGGTAGATACCTGCAGATAACACAGGGTGCGTCTTCATGGCTTTCTTCAAAGCACTGAGCACGCTACCGGTCACCATGGTAGAAGATGGCTCTCTTTCCTTGCCGTACGTATCTGTGATCTGTCAGTCACATACACAGTTGAATCAGATGTTAAGTTAGACTGGTGACAGAAAACATGCATAAAGAATAATGGTATAAGGATATGTTTATCCAAATCTGTATCCTCAAAATTAAAATATAATGGATATGCATCTTACTGCTCTCAAGCAATCCCCCTCGGGGACAAATAAAGTTTTTTTAATTGAATCCACAGTACACAAAAACCAAAAGTTTTGAAGAGTAGCTTAATGAGTCTATGAGATGTATGCAGCACCACTTGTGCTATTCTATACAAGGACTCAGCGGATCTCTGTAGATCTGTGGCCCCACAGTTCCAGGTTAACAGATTGATTATGGTCAAGCTCTTTGCAGTGTACACATGTTCTGCATATGTTTCCTTTCACGGTGAATCCAAAAGTGTGACATATTCAGGTGACCGGCCATCACTGTGGTGCCTGGGGCAGGCCCTGGGTCATCATGCTAAGATCACCACGGTAATCCTGGCTGAGTGTATACTGATAAAGGCCAGATTGATGACTAATCATTTCTTAAGTAAGAGTCATGTTTCACTCACTTTGAATTAACAACCAATTTGAGCTTTAATCTGCGGGATATGATAACTATTCTGTTTGTGGGTTTAATAAAAAATTAAATACATTTAATTTACAGTTTACTTCTAATACATCTACTTATCATGCTTTTTCATATTCACATACTACGTGCAGTGTTTAACTTTATATAGCTAGGTATTTGCAAGGGTAGGTCACAAGGCTTTAAAACAGCATTCCATCAGTTGTTTTTCCAGTTCTTCAAGTATTAAAAGCAAGTTACTCTTGGTAAAAAGCAGTGAGAGAGGGATTAAAATCTGTTTTCATTTTAGTGTACTTCAGTAATATTTCAGTCCATTGACCAAACTCCTCCAGTCAGCATAATTCAACGGGTCAGATAAACAGAAACAATATGTAAGATACGTGCTTAAGTTGCATTTATCAGCATTTGGCAAATTTTGTAGTTTAGTAAAGATTTAGTACATTCTAAATATTTTATAATAGGGCAGCAGACTGTGAAATACTTTGTTCAAGTGCTAAATGGTGCCAGAATCACCTTCTGGAGTCAAATTAGTTTTTTATTAAACTAATATTAATCATTGACAGCCAGGCTCAGCATCTCACCAGGTTCTGACTGCCATCTTCCCTGGTGTGTGCCAAAGACGAGGACCTTTGCAGTCCCACCAAGGGGGCTAAAACGCAAGGCTTAAGAGGGACGGGGAGTGGAGGTGGAGCCCCAGTCTGAACAAGAAGAGACGCAGGTAGTTGGGGGGCGGGTACAGAAGGAGGCGGGGGCAGGGACTCCAGGCTGAAGGGAATGGGCAGGGTTAGGCCCTCCCAAGATCCCAGGGATAAGTCTTGGATGCTTTGGCTGCGTATTAGTGACCCTGGGGCCCTTCTGGCATGGGGCCCTGCCATTGCAGGCAGGGGTGGCAGTGGTCCCTTCTTCAAGGTCAGTGCCGAGGGGGGACCTCTGCTCCTGGGAAGGGTCTGTGGAGGAAGTCCTACGGTAAAGATTATATGAGTTTACATCACTGAATGAACAAAGGAGGTCTGGGTCATGACTGGTTTGATTATATCAGTAGAATTATAAAGCAGCACAGATGCCAGCAGAGTCATCTGTGAAGGCTGCACAAACTCAGGAAGGAGTGCAAGATGTTGGCTGGGCATGTGCTGCCAGTGCCAGGTGTGGGCACCTCCATGTCGCATCTCCTTCCTGACAGCTTCCAGGCCTCCGTGCTGCTCGATGATGCTGTGGATGAGCCAGGAGGTGTGTCTGCCCCGCAGGTGCTTCTCTCGAATGCCTGCTTTTGTAAAGAGCTTCTGCAGAGCTGGATCCAGATTATTAACCTGCCAAATAATATAGAGATCACAAGGAAAGCAAACAAAAAGAGGCAATAAAACGTGTTAAATCAGTGAAGGACCAAGGTCTGATTGTCTATTGTTAACGCAAAAATGTGCTTCACCAAAATGCATCTATCTTTTTGTAACATCACTGGAGTGGCCGTACCCTGTTTCTGGTCAGTAAATATTCGATGATGTACTTACACACTGAATGGCATTGATTTTGTACAGATACTTCCCTTTATTTTATTAAATTCCCTTTAATGACACTCACGTCAAAGCCTTTGTCGTAGGTCCAATTTGCGGGGGTGGAATGTCTGAGAAAGGCATAAATAAAGATTAAGGGCAAAATACTGTGTAACACATTGCGTTCTGTACTGCTGAGATATGGCACAGTGTTTAAAATTGCCTCTTTACTTTAAGATATGTGTAATCTTCGTATTTAATAAGATACGAATGTATCTTATACGTTTCTAAAATATACCATTGACTGGAGGCATTGTACAATTAATTGAATGATCTCAGTTGTTTCCTTATTGTATCTGGATTCTAAACAAGGCAAAGTCAAGGTTAGTGGGAGACAGAAATTTGAATAATAGCCTCACAACACTGATGTGTCGTATGTTTCAGATACAGTCACTCCTCACTTAACCACCGAGTTCGGTTCCTACGGCTAAGCCGTTAAGCGAGTTGGTTGGTAAGCGAGGAGCCGCCCCTTACCGATATTTCAGGCATACTATACTGGTAGTAGGTTTGTGTCAACCATCTTTAGATATTGTTTTAGTGTCACTCTTGCACCCTTTGTAACATTTTTAGTATATTTATAAATGTTTATACAGTAGCTTGTACTGTATACTATAATAAACAGAATTACTCAGGTTTCCTTGCTGTAAATACAGGTAATCGTTTTTATTTATTCTGAATAAAGAAAAGGTCTAAAGCAAACTCCAACTTGAGAACTTTGTTTTAACTTGCATAATTGCTTGATGCTGAGACACCGCACTGCTGTTTCCACGACCAAATTTAGTTCTCGTACAGCGTGCAATACCGACTGGTCGGAGAGCAAAAGTCCGGCCGGTGTTATGCCGAAAAAGGCATCCCTGCCGAGGAATGCATACCTGTCTCTAAATGATCGATAAGTCGCCGATCTGAAACGAATTGAGGTACTTTGTTGAGTTAGGGTACCATAGTGCTAATCGATAGCCCTAACCCTAACCCTAACCCCCCAAAACACCCCTAAAACCCTAACCCTAACCCCCCCCAAAAACCCCTAAAACCATCACCCCCAAAAAACCCCTAAAAGCTCAACTCGTCAGAACACTGGCATGCATTCTACGGCAGG
>JAODLD010000113.1:27378839-27389351 GCA_026781065.1 Mormyrops boulengeri
CCCCCCCCCCACCCCCCCCCCCCCCCCCCCCCCCCCCCCCCCCCCCCCCCGCCCCCCCCCCCCCCCCCCCCCCCCCCACCCAGGCACGCATATCATGCCGAAAAGTTTAATAATACAAAACTAGCGTTTCTAGAATCACCATGGAAACAACAAAATTCACACTGAGAGCCCGTAAGTCGTCATTTATTGAAATAGTTTCAGCTAAGGCTCAGTACTGTTGCTGACTGAGAGCTGTTAGCAAACCCTGTCCGGCTTTTCTTGTACTAAGCCGTCATATGACCGGCAAGGCATTTACGGACAGCCGGCTTTGGAGTATGTGTGTCGCTCACATAAAAGAACATTTTCAGTATAAGTGGATCTAAAGAGCCCTTTTCGGGAATATTCATGCTGTATAAACAAATATTCAGAAAAACAATAAAGGCTAGAAAGTCTGAACATTCGAAAGTATTGTGTCATTGCAAGTAAATTTATAGGAGCGCCCACTAGAATTAGCTATAAGACTGGGTCCGGTTCGTGCAATAAGCTAGCCGTTCGATTTTGCGGCAGAAAAATTAAAAAATACATCAGATTAATCTGAGTGAATGAATGAATTTATCAGAATTGGTAAACACACACACACCAACAACTTTTATAGCGTGCAAAAAGTAAGTTTCATGATACTGTACTGCTGCACAATAAGAGCAATTTCGTTTACACTTCAGTTTAATAAAAACAAGTGAAGTCCGCTATCGTTTATGCCATCGTTTTTTTTAAGCACGAAATGTAAGCTGAATATCCACATTATGGTTACTAGCTGAAGCGCTGTTATTAATTCACCAAGATGAAAGGATGGTGACCTACCTGCCGCTTCGGTTGCGGGACTGGGTCCGTGTGCGCCTAGAGTCTGTCCCGATGCCGTGATCCCATCTGTAAAGACGGACAGAGCGTGAGTGCGGGACCAATCGAGGAACGGACGGACGGACCGACGGACGGATAGATGGATGGATGGATGACTCGATCGCGGGAAAGGAGCCGATTATTTCATCAAGTCCCAGTTTCGCACATGCTATACAAGTCGAACATTTCACAAAACACAAATCGATGTGTCTTTTTGTCGACTTCCTATCGCAAATGTAGAGAAATGCTGCTCTGGGCTGCAAGGGTCCAATTCACATCGCCCGTACAGAAGCAGCGGTTTTCACAATACATACCTGTTTTGTTGTCACCCAACACCAGAACTGCTGACACTTTTTTAAAGATCTTATCCTGATCCCACATCAGCAAATTGGTTCATTTTGAAAATAAATTCCTTCAAACATCCGGCCCGTCGGAGATCCGTGAAAAAAAATAACAACAGTAATAAAACACTAAAGCTTCCAGGGAGACCGGAAGATACCGAAGGCGCTATACTTCGTGTCGACCCCAAGTAAGACTTAAAGCGAAAATCGGCAATTTACTTTCTTTTTCGGCGTCCAGATCTCTATGCTCTGGGCAACACAAGTAGCCTACATAACAGCGCTGTTCGGCGGTAGAGACTTAAAAATGAAAAATTAAACAAAGAAACACTTTTGCAAAACTGAGGGCATTTCACTTACAGAGATCAAAAGCAGAAAAAAATCACCGGCGTTATAACGCCGAACCCGCTCAACATCTATTATTTCTATTAATAACTAACAAAAAGATTGCAACAGGTTGTTCTCGAGTTTTCCCCCTTTAAAATCCACTTTTTCCAGTTTGCCCCCTTCTTTCACTTAGTTGACCTGTCTCATTTATGTGCAAAAAAGGACACTCCTCCTACAAAATAAATAAAGCCTAAGCGACAACAGACACGGTAAAATGAGATCCGTCGGTAATACAAGTGAGACAGAGGTACCACAAGCAAGTTGCTTCAACTAGCCCCAGAGAAAGACGAAAATAGAAAACTAGGCGGGTCCCACCAAAAATAGCCTTGACATCACACGGCTTCTTTCTCGCATTGTTTCTCCGGCAGAGCCTCCCATTGGCGAGCTCCGAAGCCAATCTCACACTATACTCCTCTCTTTTTTTTCTTATTTACAAAAAGCTTTCCGCTTCTCGTAACTTTGGCCTCAACTGTGGCTCCACCTGCCGTGCTGAAATCTTTCTTCAGCCAGCGCAAGACAATCGGTAGCACAGTTAGATTTATGAAAGCTTCTTAATACCGTATAGCGTTTTACTTTAATAGACTAATAGAAAATGACAGACAAAAAATCTAAAAACTAAAATTCTGTGTTTTATTGTATTGTTTTATTTATTTATTCTTTTTTAACAGTGTCTTTACGGTGTTTTACACCGTGCACCTTTAATGGGTATTTAACTGCACTTTACAGTGTGTCACTATTCACTATTTTGGCACCTCAAGATGTTTGAAAGTGGGTATATTGTATTTTACAATGTCTTTTTACCATATATTTTGTGTCCTTATTACCTATCCTGGGTTTTAATTATTTCTCTTCTATACTGCTGACTCAATAAGACCTTCGTATAAAAATTCCCGTGTAACGGTACTGTCTGCTCAAAAGACAAGCGCCGATACTCCAACCCTAAGCGTCACTGTTAAGTGTCGTAAATATATTTTTTATCCTGACGGATGTTTACTATTATGTATATATATTAGGATATATGGTGAGTTTCCGAAAAATGTTTAATATTTTTTAGAATCTTAAACTGGTTAAGGATTTTTTAAGGAAGACTCTTTATACTACCCAAATTAGACGGTAGATTTTTATGATATAATTTTTACAATAGTTTTCATACGAGGACTGAGCTTGCAGTAGCACGACCGTTAAACGCCTAAAATGAAACATGTGCATACGAATGTTGATACAATTTTGTAGATCAAAAATAAACTTCTTATTGTATTTTCCTTAATCTTGCATTTTCATCCCAAAATACGTTCTTAAGGTAAGTGCTCTCTTAATGTGTTATTCGTTTATAGTGTGAATTTATGATCTTTTGAGGTGTAAAGGCGGCTTTATTGCACATTTTCTGACAGTCAGTGCTGTAAGCTCTATGCTTTTTTCTTGATCTTTATCCTCCCGTGTTACAGGTGTTAGCTAACCTTTCAACCCTTAAGCCAAAATAACTTCCAAACAGGAAGAACGGCCAGTTTCCACCCAAAGAAGCGTTAGGGTTGCTCATTAGGCCAGGACTTCTGAAATGCTGGAAAAAGTTTTCATATAACAGTTTGGTTGCACCTTTCAATGGACATTTTGAGGTTCAGAGGTTATATCCTTATGCTGGGAGGGAGATACTGCATTTGTATCCGCTCCAAACCTCAGCACCTAATCACTGGCTTTTGGTTTCCATTTTGAACTAAGTTTAAAATAAGTGCAGCAATGCACTATGAATAAGGGTGAAATCACACTTTTCCCCTCACAGAAAAGGAATAATTAAAGCCTGCTGGGACCACAAGTAAACAAGCGCTATATAAATCAAGCGTGTAGCTCCGAGACTTGATAACTCACAAGAGCATCAGTGCAGTGTTTGGGTATAATAATCCGTTCATTCAACAGCAGAATCTTTCCTTGTTCATTTGCTGGTCTTGTTTTCCGTTCCTTCTGAAAACCCCTGTTTTCACATTATCAGAGGAACGCACAAAGACTGGAGCGTCAGAGGAGAAAAACTGCATTTTTTTTATGAACCAGGGGTACTTCTGCGTGCACGCATGTCTGTTTGTGTGCCTGTCCCAGTGTGCAGTTTAGCCTGACAATTATGCAATTCCTCAGTCTGAATCACATCCGGCGCAAGCTCAAAATAGCGAAACCACAGTGTGACACCGAAGCACTGTGGCGGCCTGTCCGGGAGGGCCGATGCGCTCACTTAGCCACACTGCACCGGGCCACTGGGGCTAGGAGAGCAGTGTGTCTCAGAGAGGACGCAACAAGCACCTACTCTCAGACTCAAAAAGGGTCAAATCAGGATGACTGCAGTGACATGACTTCAGCTGCCCTGCTGCTGTCTGGTGCCAGTGAGCAGTGAATCTGTGGCACCAGTGTGGTGGAGCAGAAGTCCATTATAGAATAGAATAGTGATTTTTTATTACATCTGTGGGATTTTCTCTTTTCATCTAGCCCATTTTGATCTCCATGAGACACACATTCCGCTGATAGCAAGCTTAGGGGGTGACAGCGTGGGGTCGGCCAGTGTGCAAACTCCCCTGAAGCTGAGGGTTAAGGACCTTGATCAAGGTCCACAAACGTGGGGGCTATTCTGCCAAGGCTCAATCTGGTGCCCTTTCGGACACTGGCGAGGAACAGAGACTTAGCTTGGTGAGTCACACACCGCCTGTCAGTGGTTCGTCATTTAAGCTGCCACGTCAAAGCGCGGCCAATCAGTGTACACATTTAGCAGAACAGGGTCAGACATAGCTGAGGAGGAGGCAGGCAAGCGGTGGAAAAAGTAGCTTCAAATAAAAAATAGGCAGACTTTGAAATTTCACATTCCAGTAATTTGATTAAAAAAAACCCCAACACCTCATTTTTTTTATTAGCACAGGATGTGGTCAGCTGTTCGTTAAGAACCCCCCACACACACGGCAGCACTTTGCCACACACGTGGTAACAGACGTGTCAAAATGTAGCACACACACACACACACACACACACACAATATAACAGACGTATCCACATGTGGTAATAAACACAGACTTAACAGACAGATCTACAGACACACACACAGATGTAACAATCAGACCTACACTATGATCACACACTAGTACCATGAAACAAGCCAGACAAGTGAATATATGTCAATAAACAGTTTGACACTGCTGCTGAAGCCCCTGTGCTGACCAATCATAGCAAGGTTTCCGCTTCCCCAGAGATGAGCACCAATCACAGCAAGGTTTCCGCTTCCCCAGAGATGAGCACCAATCACAGCAAGGTTTCTGCTTCCTCAGAGACGACCCCTGGAGGCTGTGATGCCAATGACCAGAGGACTGAAGGATTAGAAGTGACGGGGGGTAACGTAGGCTTGGGGATTGGGGTCAACCCAAGAATATTCTCCGTCCATGGTCCCGCTTGTTGAGGGTGTATGAGATTTCATCCAAGCTTCTTAGGTTAAACATCTGCCTGAATGAACAGTGTTGAGCGTGTGGATTTGAAAGCTGTGTATGTGACATAAGGCCTATTCCCACTGAAGTTCAGTACAGGTATCCCCCATTTAACGTCTACATTACCTTCTGTAAAAAAGGACGTTAAACGATTTGGAAGGTAATCGAATATTACCATGGTCACTTAGAAAGCTTAGGCTTTTCAACCCTGCCATGGTGTAAGATGCCTTTAATTACTGTACTAATTAGTTTAGATACTTTGCAGATAGAGCTGAATTTTAAACTTTACTATGGATTATTTAAGCACAATATGAAAACAAATTTAGTTCAGTACAGTATTATACAATAATTCTTCTTATCTTTTATTTTTCATAAAACACGAAATGTATCCATAAGTAAGCACTTAACATAAAAATCTGTAACAATTAGTAAGTAAAATACGGTTAGTTAGGGTGCATTACAGTATTGTATTGTTATAAGTCAGCCAGCGCTGTGCAGTACAATGACTTTGTCGGCTGACACCGCTACCTACCGCCTGCTCTCTCCCTACCTACTGCCTGCCCGCTCCCTATCTACCGGCTGCCCTCTACCTACCTACCGCCTGCCCGCTCCCTATCTACCTCCTGCCAGCTCCCTACCTACCGCCTGCCCTCTACCTACCTAACGCCTGCCCTCTCCCTACCTACCGCCTGCCCTCTCCCAATCTACCTCCTGCCCGCTCCCTACCTACCGCCTGCCCTCTCCCTACCTACCGCCTGCCCGCTCCCTACCTACCGCCTGCCCTCTCCCTATCTACCGCCTGCCCTCTCCCTACCTACCGCCTGCCCTCTCCCTATCTACCGCCTGCCCTCTCCCTACCTACCGTCTGTCCTCTCCCTACCCTGACGTTGACTGAATGGATGTTAAACGGGGGATACCTGTGACCACTTTTGTCTCTCACTTAGCCTGGCAAGTTAAATTGTCTTATAATAGTATAACAAAGGTATAATAGTTTAGTAGTTCTCATAACCTGATTTTTAAATAACATTTTAACTAACAAAAATTCAGTTTTTACTAGTAACAATACAAATTCCAGATGTTTATAAATCAACTTTGACAAGTATGAATCATCATTTTTACTAGCAAGAACTGTTTTGTTGCTTGCTAGTAAAAATTCATATTGTAGATACCTATAATTTAGTTTTTACTAGTAATATATTTCCATTGACTTCCATATTCCTAATTTAATGATATTGACACCAATACATACAGTAAACTGGTTAAATTTGCAGACGACACCAAGGTTGGTGGTGTAGCAGATACTGAACTAGCAGCACAGAGGCTACAACGGGATCTGGATTTAATTAGCGACTGGGCTGATACCTGGCAGATGAAATTTAACGTAGATAAATGTAAGGTGATCCATGCAGGGAGCAGGGTGCAGGTTTGGTCACCATACCTTAAGAAGGACATTGCTGCCTTGGAAAGGGTGCAACATAGGGCTACAAGAATGATTCCTGGTCTTAGAGGAGTGTCTTATGAGGAGAGGTTAGCTGAGCTGAATCTGTTCAGCCTTGAGCGAAGGAGACTTGGGGGGGACATGATCCAGGTATATAAGATTCTATATAAGATTCTAATAGGTCTGTATGCTGTTCAGCCAAATGGCTACTTCAATATTAGTTAAATACTAGAACTCGTGGCCATAGGTGAAAATGAGTGGGAGAACATTTTAAACTGGATTTGAGGAAGCACTTCTTTACACAGCGTGTAAGTTGGAGTATGGAATAGTGTCCCTGTTAGTGTAGAGCAAGCTAAAACCCTGGGTTCCTTTAAATCAGCGCTAGGTAAGATTTTAACAACTCTAAGCTATTAGTTCAATTTTCCCCAAACGAGCTTGATGAGCCAAATGGCCACCTCTCCTTTGTAAATTTCATAGGTTCATTGAATTTAAGCTTCTCTTATCCAAAATGCAATTCAAGTAATATTGAAGATATCTATAATTCACTACTACTAGTAAAAACTCATATTGTAGATATATAGATTTTCATTTTGACTAGTAAAAAGTCAAGGGCCAGATATCCATAATTCATTTTTTACTAGTAAAAATGTAACTACAGATATCTGCAATGATATTTTAGAGATAACATGTATCTCAAGTCTGAATTTATACTAGTGACAACTGAATTCCGATGACATTTCTACAGTTCTTACTAGTAAAAATGATGATTTGTACTAGTCGAATGTGATTCATAGTTATTTGGAATGTGTATTCTTATCATCTAAAAAGGTCCAGGGACTTGGGGGTAACATCTGGCTCAGTGGGCTACGCCTGTGTGCCTGTAAGCGCAAGGTTGCCGGTTCAGCCTCAGCACGTCTGCGGGTCTTTGAGCAAGGCCCTCAACCCCCAGTCCCAGGGTGGCGGCCCTTTGCGGACAGCTTACTCTACAAAGAGCAAGTTGAGGGAACTGTAACAACAATTTCCCCACTGGGATCAATAAAGTATTGATTATTCCTCTGAGGAACTACAATTGGCCAAGTTCCTTCAGTGGGAATTTGACAGAGGTTCCTGGTTCCAGGAAAAGGTTCTGGTTCCTGTGGTGGGGAATTTTTCTCTTTGGAGAACCATAAAATCTAAAGATCTAATAGCCAGATTAGCACTAATTACCAGGCTGCTTTTAAGAAAACCCTTTTGCTGCTTGCTGTCTCTGTTTAATGTCCATCCAACAGGGTGCTGAAGCCCTCCGGTTCCACTTCAGAGCTTAATAAACGCAGAATGGCTTCAGGAGGGCCGAGAGACTTGGGCGCCGGGCAGATAGACAGAATACGGAAAGGCAGATTCAGAGCCAAAGCCGCAACGGGAAAGTGGGGAGGCGGGGGGGGGAAGGAGTCTGTCATAACCCAGGGAGCAAGAGGCTCCCCGACCTGGCCCCACAACCCCAAGAGAGCCAGGACATGCCAGCTTTGCTAGACATGTGATTAGACATGTGGGCTGATACTTTGGGGGGGGGATAAAGACGAGCAGGATGTGATCCCATTCCCCGCAGGATTTGGCAGGTTGACTCACAGGGCTCTCTTGACGTATGACATCACTACATTCATTAAAATCAGTGTTTTCTGTTAAGCAGGAAGGTGCACAGGTTTCTGAAGTATCTGTTGTATTGTGTATGCCTTATGTTAAGAGATATGTCATAGATACAACACACAGGAACATGCTTTCCTGCAAAGGCTGAATAATAATAATACTAATACTACTACTACTACTACTAATAATAATAATAATAGCGCTTGAACCAACAACCTTCCAATGACAAACACAGAGGCTTAGCTTGCAGAGCCATACGCCACCCAAGCCAAGTAACTGAATGGCTAGAAGGCTTGGGTTTGAAAATGAGAAAAAAATGACCAATGCAGTGATGTCATACAACGAAGGTTGCGATTGGTTAATGACATGAAACACAAGCCCCTCCCTTGTTGACCCAGGGTTCTCAGACTGAGCTCTCTGCTTTTTCCAAGTAATGTTTAACTCAGGCGATCTGGGGAATTTGGCAGGTAACACAGCCGTGCATTTAGCTACTGCTCTAGTCTTAGATAATGACAGTGAGAAATTTCCATGAAGCTATTTATGTTTATTTGGTACACCTCCTCGTTAATGTGATCTGAATAATATATTTGATGTGTGGTCTAGACAGTTTTGAACATGTATTATTGTTGGTGCCATATATGGTGGTTATGGTATCTCAGAATCAGCAGCCAAGTTGGGATTTTCTCATTCAATCAACAGCACTTCTGCTGGCAAAATCCTTGTCAGTGAGGGAGGACGATGGCAAGACTTGTTAGATTTACTAGGGATGCCACAAGTGTAAAAATAACAGCTCAGGGCTGGGGTTCCCAAAACGATCATTCTTAGCCAATAAGGAAGAAGATAACAAATGATGTAGGTAAAGAACAAGTGAGATTTGCAAGTGTTTCCCAAAACCCTTCATTATTCCAGAATTAACGAACAAACTTTAAGTAGAAATTTGTTGGCTCCTCCCCAGCCTTCAGATGTTACAACCAGTCCTTTTTGCACTGATCTATAGCCCATATTATAGCTTCATATTGCAACATTGACTTCATATTATCATTATTATATCAGCAGCATTATCACAGTGTCCAAAAAAGGGCGTCATTGTCTTTTCTGATCAGTTTTGGCCGATCTCTCTGTCTCTGAGACAGGACAGCAGGCTAAAGTTCAAATAAAGTACGACATAGAAAATAATGAGTGGGTCAGACTACTTATAAATTTCCAAGCAGGATTACGAACTACATTAGTTAGGAAGAGGATTTCAGAAGCATTCACTAATTAGCGATTGATCTTAAGTGCTACATAATGAACTTCTTTTCAGGAAACCCAGCCCAGTACTACAGTGGTGTTAAGAAAGGCTTCAAGGCCAAAACGGGTCATATCAGTAACCTTTCAGAGAACAGAGGAATTCGTATTAGTTTCGTATGTTAATTTTCCTATGTTCTAATGCTAAATTGTGTTTTTTGCTCTGAGCACATAGACACCTACTACCCAGATAAAGAACTTTAAACATTTCCTTTGATTTCCTTTGAGACATACACAGTTCTGTATATATTATACATATATGACATTATATATTTCTGTTCAGTGTTTATTTTTTTGTCCACTGGTACTATTGTTACAGAAATGTGTACATGTACCACGCATGTCATTTTTTTCTGTTTTTTTCTGTTTTTGTATGTCGGGCCAGTGGCGCAGAGGGTAGCTCTGAAAAGTATGTCAGCATTTTGGGTTAGTTTCTGGCATTCTGAGGGTCTTCAGCCTTTGCTGTTCGCACAGCTATCATCGAGGCAAACTTTGCTGTAGGCTTATTAAAGGGAAACTGGAAATGACGGTTAGCCCAGGAAGATCATCACTGAGCTGCTGAAAGAGCCTCCAGGACACCTTACACTGACAGATAGACAAATTGATCTATCACAGGCTGCGGGAGAGACAGGAGGGCTCAGAGTCTGAAGGCTGGTTACCATGGAGGAGTGGAGGCATGAGGGGGAGCCGGAATGTGACGGATGGGGTGGGCCAGGGGCCTCTAGGGGCGGAGGGGGGAGGGGTGGTATTCTGCTGTGAGGATTCAGGGCCTTCCCCGGATCACTCCCTCAGGAAGCCACCTGGAATTTGCGGAATGCTGGCAGCACACGGATGGAGGCAGCGGCAGCCAGAGCAGATGTCCAAGGACAGAGGCAGGGAGAGAAAATGTGTGTTAGGCGTGGGAGGCAGGGAGAGATGTGGATCTGGGGTGGGAGGGAGGGAGAGATGTGTGTTTGGGGTGGGAGGCAGGGAGAGATGTGTGTTTGTGGTGGGAGGCAGGAAGATGTGTGTTAGGCGTGGGAGTCAGGAAGAGATGTGTGTTGGGGGAGGCAGGGAGAGACGTGTATTTGGGGTGGGAGGCAGAGAGATGTGTGGTAGTCGTGGGAGGGAGGGA
>JAODLD010000113.1:27433473-27452395 GCA_026781065.1 Mormyrops boulengeri
CCCCCCCAAAACATTCCATGGGAATGCTCATCTCCTATGCATCTGCATCAAATAGCTGTACACCCACACAAAGGTCAAAGGGTCGCCCCCACCCACCCCAGCACACACAAGGTCAGCTTCGTGTGATAAAGCAACAAAAAAGGACATTGTAGATGTAAGGGCGAGTGTCATAAACATACGAGAGCAGATGGGCAGATACCTGCTTGCTCTAATAACAGGCACAGTGTCAGTCCGTCACAATGTAATTCAGCTTTACAGGAGAGACAGGAGACCAGCAGCAACGCAAAAGCATTTAAATAGCATACATATTTACAAAGGAACTACAGGTACTCACCTGCCTCTCTCCTGTCTCCCAAATGTCTGCCTGTGAGGTGCCTGTTGGTGTGTGTCAGTATCAGTCTGTGGGCGTGTGGTGACTGTCTTTGGGTTCACACTGCTAGCCTGCAGCGAACATAAAACTGCTCAACGAGGAGGTTCTGAGAATTAACTGGTTCCCCAAGAACACGTAACTGTACAAGTACTCCCTGTTTTAGAGGAATCTGAACAAGAATAATGTGTAAATTTATTTAAGAAAAACACCAAATAATTCTGGTTTCAGTAGAAAATCATAATCATACAGTTTTGCCCGGGGATCAAAGTTTAATTTGTTAAATCAATGCATTAGTGCCACCTGTTGAGAAGGAACTGCCATGTAAAGCAGATTTCTGTCACTCTAAATACAGACAGATGAGGGTAAATAATCAGCCATGTACCGGACTGGCATGCGGGCGCAAAATATCCTTCCTTTCCTTCGCAGTGGCGCCACCTTGCAGAGACGTAATGAGAAGACCAATGTGCTAGTCAGACTATTTATAAAAACCTGCTCAAGTATAAAACTCAAGAGTGTGACTCAAGGTAGAGGGCAGACTTCATACACGCTACATAAATAATTATGTTCTAAGCTTGGGATCCACCAGCTACACACGCATACTACAAAACAAAGCTGTTCAGGCCAGCAGCTACACATGACTATTACAGACAGTGTGCAGGGGGGGGGGGGTTGGGCCTCATCCCTGCCTCTCTTAACTCTCCATCTCTATGCACCGTTCAAAGGGAGACATCACGCTTCCCACAAGTGAAGTAGTTCGTGAGCCAGATAGAGCCATTGCATCGCCTCACACAGCACTGGGGGCACACTGCAGTAAACACTGAGGGCACACTGCAGCAAACACTGGGGGCACACCGCAGCAAACACTGGGGGCACACCGCAGCAAACACTGGGGGCACACCGCAGCAAACACTGGGGGCACACTGCAGCGAACAACTCTGAGGTAAACAATCCAGCATGAAGATGAATAATAATAATAATAATAATAATAATAATAATAATAATAATAATAAGCCTTTGTGTGAGGATACTTATGCGGATCACAGAGGTAGTTTGTCTTAGTCACAGCTCCCCTAACACTCTTGTTAAAAAAAAAAAAAAAGTAATAATAATAAAAAAAAAAAGTTTTCAACTTGTGTCGTGTATCACTGGAAACCAGCTGAGATCGCCAAAATGGAACAGGACACAGAAGGTCCACCTAGATGGGCAGGGAAGGACGTCACTTTGTGAGAGGGCAGCCTGGAAATGTGTTACAAATCGGACCTTTTGAATGCATTTCCTGGTACGAGCAGGACTTCAGCTACACAGGAAGCCAGTCTTAGTGTCACAGTCTGCCTTACTGTGATTGACTATTTACTCTGACTCCTTCCTGTCAGGAAATTGCCACAAGCAAGCAGCTTCTGTGGGGGTGACAATGCAGCCGAAAAGGCCAGCTGATTTAGAGCTGGGGACCCCTAGGGGAAGTTACCCAGCCTGAGGTGCTATGGTCAAAATTTCCAGCTTAATTATAAAAACATAAAAAAGCAGAGTTGTGGAGAGCTTTGGATTGAAGTATCTGCAGCTGTGGGTATGCGCAAGGCCCTTCCTTTGGCATCTCTGTGCTGGAAAAAGCAGGGAAGCTGATGACCAATCAGCCAATAAGAGGAGGAGAGCCTGGCGCTCTGAGGCAGCAGTCCATCCTGGCCCGCCCCAGCTGACTTCAGCTCCACCCACTAAGCCGCCTGAGCCTGCCCAGTGCCCAGTGACAGGGCTAATCAGGGCAAAACGATGCATGTCCATGGAGCTGTAGGTAAAACACTTAAAATGGCCCCCCGGGCAGCATTTTAAGCAGACTGATGTGAGATTCTATCCAGCCAATGACTCTACTATAAGCTGGGCACCGGAGCTAGGCATTCCTGGGATAGGACCGGCAGGACGAGGCTTGTTTTTCTTCACCCTCACACTCATCTCGTCCTGTTTTTCCCAGAGCTCACAGAGGCCACCGACGCCCACCCACAAAGGTCAAATTCCTCAGTCTGGGGGCCCCAGAGGTGACTGAGTGAATGCCAGAATGCTCATCCTCTCGACGGAGCCCAGCATTGCAGCTTATCTGTATGACCTGCAGGGGGCACCCAAGAGTCAGGCTGCACGTCCCTCTAACACGCGACATCCAACATGACACCAGCTATGCTTGTATGTGGCACTGCTGGACAGCTGCGCGAAAAGCACCCAGAACACAGGGTGAGAATGCAGATCTGCACATACACCCACGCATAGAGCCATCACGGGTAAGCTGCCCCAGTCACCAGCCTCCACCCCCCCCATCCCCGCTGGGGTTTGTTCTGCTACACTTATCTGACTCTTACAACCCCCCCGACTATGCATCCTCAGCTATAAAGGCATCACACACATGGCCTGGGCCGATTCTACAGCTCTCCGCTTCAGCTGTGTGAAATCAGTAAAAGTGCAGCACAGTTGTAGCAGATCTAGTTCCATACGTACAGATCTATGGCTTTCATTAGACAGCAGCATTATGTTTAGTGTCATTTTTTCTCCCATCTTCCATTAAAAATACACATTCAGAGCAACAGTTCAATGCCACACCCCCACCACAAAAAAACGGTTACAGATTCTGCACAGAATAAACCATCCCAGACAGCAGAATCCCACCTAAAAAGGCAGCCAGATATACCTGCTTAAGAATTTGTTATTTCAAGAAAAAAAATAGAATTCCCCATATATTTGCATATATTTTCTGAATATACTTAATACTTTAATTAGTAGTAGTAGAGCTACTTCGCCATACTTATGTACACAAAAAATTAAATATTTACAACATGTAACAACTAGAGGGCAGCAGTAAATGGCAGCATAGAATCAGCTCGTTACTAACGTGATACCACAAGTCTTTTTGGCACTGAATCATTTAAATCAGTATTTGATAGGGGAGACATTACAAAAAAAAAATAAAATACTGCACAGACAGGGAAAAGGCTGTAGGTACAAATCGGTGCTGAACAGCACTGTAAAGCTTAGTGTGTGGTAAGCTATGCAATACAGAGGAAATGCAATGAATGCATGTAAGCAGCTGCACTTCCTGCCAAAGCCCCACCCACAAACCAGTCACCCTGCTGCTGCGGTCACACATCCTGGGCTGGGGAAGTGCTCTCCAGTGCAGCTATGCCACCAGGCGCGAGGCGCAGGCACTTTGTAATGCCTGATTCAGCCCTATGAGGAAGCCGGGCAATTAAACCCCGCACCCATTTGTCCCTTGGCCAATTAAAGTAATACAGAGGAGGAAGTTTTGTTTTCTGTCCTATTAGGGGCAATCTGACCTGGAACTGGGCAACAGCTTTTGGGGGGGCACGGCCAGAACCAGAGGCTTCCTTGTGGGGAATCTGGGTAAGAGGGCACTTGGCAAAGCTGCTGGGTATGTGGGGCTGTTTGTAACACTGCGCCCCCCCGCCGCGGTCGTGAAATATTCCCTTACACAAACACGGGACACAGACGGCATGACCGCGCCCTATTTATAGTAGGCGTGAGTGTGCGTTTGCACCAGTTTACCTGGGGTCATTCCCCCCAAAGGTAACCCATGCGAGTATTGCTCCCCTAATAGAGTGTGAGTGTGTGTGTGTGTGTGTGTGTGTGTGTAATTAAATCTGCCTGCAGTCCCTTCTTCACTATATGGGTACCAGCACTGACCGCCCGGTCCCCAGCCTGTCCACTCCTCAGCACTCCCTCAGCCAGCCACTAGGAGACCTCGTTGCCGAAGACCTCGAGCACGAGTGGCGTGAGCTGCATGCTGTGCTCGGGCTGGAAGGACAGCGAGCGGTACTGCTTGGAGTGTTCCTCGTTCAGACTCCGCAGGTCCGCCAGCTTCTGGATCATCTTGGCGTAGAGCAGCTGGCCGCCAGGGTGATGCACGCGGATGTAGGCCTGCAGCACCTCCGAGAGGCGGTCCTGAAGGGACTCCACACGGGCATGGTCCTGCACGCCGGGCCGGTCTGGGGAAGGGGAACAGCAGAGCGGATGGATGAATGGGTGGATGGAGAGGGGAAGGAGGAGAGGGAGGTGGGGCAGCACGTGGGCCACGTACCGGGGGACAGGAGGCAAATGGCCATCAGCAGAACGTGCTCGGCCTCGTGGAGGTTCAGCTTTTTTAGCCCAACCTGGAACTTGACCAGAGGCTCCAGCAGCTCCATAGTGTGTCCAGCTGGAGGGAGGTAGGATGGAGCAGAGTCAGCGTGGGGGGAGCAAAGAGGGCAGGGGTCTGGGGCAGGTAAGGGCAGAGCTCACCTTTGGTGACGTCGTTAATGCAGTACTTGAAGTCAGGGCCCCCACAGCTCCAGGACATGTCCTCCAGGTTGAAGGACTGGTTGGAGCGCAGCATGATGATCTCAATGGCACTGGATTTAAGCAGCGCAATCTGGTCCTCTGCAGTCAGCTCTCTGTGGAACAAACGGACCACTGCCGGGATCACGGGGGGACTGAGGACCCACTGATTGCTGGACAGTCGGGGTGGGGGGCATGTGGGAGTTTTATTTACACAAAAACGTTCTTAGGGCAGAAGCAAAAATGACTGGTTTCAAGACATGACCAATCAGGATATATAAGAGGCGGGACTAGCCAATCAGATGTCTTGGTCCTGCCTCCTCTAGTTGCTTGGACCCACCTTCTTTATAATCTGATTGATTATCTCTCTGAACCAATAATTCTTCCTTCTGCCCTCAGAACAATTACATGTATGTAAAACTCCCACAAGCAGTGGACGGAGGGGGGTAGGTAGTCTGGCCTGAAACAATGGAGTGTGGAAGGACCTCTGCCAAAATGACAATGAGGAACAAGTGTGAACTATCACAGACCGTCAGGTCTTGTGGGAAAGGGAGTGGGGGGGGGGACAGCTCACCATCACAAGCCGGCAACACAGAGAAGCACGTAAACAGGCTGCCTGCGTCAGCGGCACTGATCGGAGACTGCGAGAGGCGGCTGGACAGGATGTACCAGTGCTCTAGAGTACGCCATCGTTACCCAGACAACAACAGGTCCACAAATACACAGCAAGCTTACGATTAAGGGCAACAGCGATGATGCCAGTTCCATCCCTGTGATGATGGACTTGTTTTTGGACCCCCTCAGGTGGGGGGGGGGGGGGGTTGACTGCAATTACTATGTATTTTATACATGGTTCTGATGGATCATTTTTTGTTAGACTCACTTCAGTGACAGTACGACTGAATGCTGAAATTCTAATAATTGGTCCACAGCGTGTGATTTTTATAATTTTGTCCCACTGCCAATAATTTCTCTCCGTGTGAAAGGGACAGGTCAGGAAAGACAATGTCCCTAATAAAATACCGAGATTTCTGGTCATTTCCGCAGTACTAAAGGCACTGACATTCAAGTGCCTGTTTACAGTTAGTATTACGACAAGAGTCCGGGCACCATTACACTCACGAGGCAGGCAGGTTAAAAGCCAAGCAGTTTGGACAAAACCATAGATGGAGGAGTTCCACCCATTTGCACCTGGACACCATTATACAGGTTTTACTATATTCGTGGGTGAGCTTTGGGTTGATATCACACAGAAAGGCATAAGCAGCTCTAATTCCTCCCGTTTCCTTCTTTGTGGTAAATTCCCATTGACTTTTATTTTAATCTGGTATTTCAAAAATAACAATTTCTGACTTCTCCAGCAGATCTGAAAAACAGATTCACAGTTCTGGCATTTCCCCTTTTCCTTCTGGATGTGGAAAACGGCGATGAGGAAAGCTTTGTTATTATTCTCCATAATGTCTGTTGTTCAGGAGTTACTGACACAGAGAGACGGACAGGCAGAGACAGGCAGAGACAACCAGGCAGACATAAAGTCAGACAGGCAGACACAGAGATGGACAGAGAGGCAGACACAGAGAGAGACAGACAGGGGCTCCCACCTGAACCCCGGGATCATCTTGGCAAAGCCGATGACCTTCTGGATACTGTAGCTGACCAGGTCGGCCAGGTGGGGCAGCATGGACAGGTGCTGGCTGTCTTCCTCTCTGTTCTGAGGGCTGCTATTGCTCTCCTGGTACATCATCAGAAGACTGGTGAAGTTCATCTTCGGGTCCACGGACTCTGAAGAGGAGGACAGAGTGGCAGTTTCAGCCACAGAACCTAAACCACGATTGGCGTCACAAATACACTGGATCTGTATTAAGCAGCACACAAGTGAGGCCACTCCTGGCTGTAAAGACAGGCGCATCACCTCAGGAGTCACCCTGACAGCAGAATGAGCAGAATATGGAAAGATTCTACACCTGACAGTGCGTGGTTTGAGCAGCACTCTAGCAAACCGCAGAAACACTCCACGCCTGGCAGCACACGGTCTGAGCGTCACTCTACCAAACCGCAGAAACACTCCACGCCTGGAAGCACACGGTCTGAGCAGAACTCTATCAAACTGTGGAAACAATCCATGCCATGCATTATTTACCATTCACTGCACATACTAAGGTCTGCTTCCTTATCTACAGTCCTCTAGAGTCTAGCAGCTGCCTGTCTCAGACCTGATTCATACACAGACAGAGGTTTCCTAAAGGTGGGGGGGCATGCTGTTAGCTTCTCAGAATTCCAAACTCCAGAATCACCTCACTCACATTCGCCTCCTACCTGTAAACTGTTTGTGAGGCCTGGATTTGGACAGGTCTGTCTGAAATGGTGGTTTCCTCATACACGGCCTCTAGCATCGGGGCAGTCCTACAGTGAAGACCCCGCTAGATTTCTCTAAAGACCCCTGACTGACTTTAGTGAGCCAAGGGTCAGGTGCCTCACCTGGTGAGTGGCCTAAGGAGTCAGAGGAGACGTCGGTCAGCGAGTGGAGTGAGGCGGCACGGCTGGCACTGCGTGTGACCGGGCCCTCCCTCACCGGGGGCTGGGGGCACACACAAAGACTTTGTGAGTTGTTATATTTCATTAAGACCAATTAAGAAAACTAGTCATTTATTAACGTTTTTGTCTGTATGCAATCGTTTGCCACACAGCAAACTGCATTTACACACATAGAGCGAATAGCAGGAAAGTGGCTTGGGAGCCCATCCCATCCAGCATGCCCATCCAGACCAGATGCCAGAGTTAAGGACTGGGCCGGCGCCCCCCCGGTGGCCCACCCACCCTGAAAGGCACGCTCACACACCCGGAAGCGGGAGAAGTCGGAGTAGGAGTCGTCGTAAGTCTTGTGATGTGCCTCCACCAGGGTGGCAATGACATGGTTCTGCTCTGCACTCAGCCGGGGCCGCTGCGCCTCCCTCAGTGCCTCCTCTTCCTTCCGCTTCAGGATGAGCTCCTTCTTCCGCTGCACCTCCTCGTCCGTCAAGATGACTACGGGAGGACAGAGCATCGGGGGTGGGGGGGATAATAGCATGGAAATGGTCTGACTGCTTGATGCACATGTCCTGCAGCAGGTTCTGCTATGGTAAAATGTTGCAGGAATTGGGGGGGGGGACATGACAGGCCATACAACATGCATTCACAGCGAGTGGGAGACGGGAGGCTGTGCTGTCATTTCAGCTTTAGTCTGCTTCTCACACACACAAACACACACCCACACAAACACAGATGTTTGTTTTCAAATCTTTGTGGGGAGTCTCCATTCAATTCTATGGGAAAAACCCTAATCCGAACAATGAGAACCTTAACCCCTACCCAGCTCTAACCTTAACAAAACAAAACAAGACGAAGACACACAGAGACACACATTCTCAGATGCCAGATTGTTTCCACCAATGTGGTGCCGGAGCCGGGCTTTTTCCCAATCTGGAACTAGTTCCGTGCGTGGGCAAGAAAAAAAATGACTCCAGCACAGCAGCACAGAAAACCTGGTCTCAGAATTTGGAACCTTATCATCATTGAAAGTAGGATGGGATATCGTGTCCAAATACCTGGAAAATTCAATCCATAACCGATATAGTTTTGTCTAGTATCACCGGTGCCGGCAGTGACTTGGGAACAATTTGGCAGCATATTAGCATAATAATGTTACATCGTTTTTTTATTCTGTGGAAAACAAAAGATTGATCTGTTTGCCAGTTTTAATAATAAATATGTAACAGATCGAATAAAGAAAATATTGTGGTATTCGAGAGGCAAAGAAATCATGAGGCGGACAGCAAAGATTATTTTTTCTGGCATCTGGCAAGCAAAATCTTTTATTGCGTGATCCTTAAAAGGCCAGCGATAAAACAGCGAGTGATTATAAATTCACTTGCACACACAGACAGGGAGCCTTTCAGAAGACAAAATTGGATACAGGCAATCCACATACAAAATGTTTCCATTCCTTTCCGTTTTGAAACAAGTGGAAACAAGGGCAGTTCCTCAAAAGCCCAGAACTGCACCAGAACTGGCTCCAGCTCTGTGTTGGTGGAAATGAGGCAAGAGTTATATTGTGATGCTTTTCTCAGGCCTCAGTAGGACTGGGCAATATGTGACAATATTTCATCACAACTTTTTTCATATCAGTCGATATTGATAATTATCATATTATTCAACTCATTATTTCTGTACTTGGATAAGGCTCCTATAGTTTCTATTAAAAAATTCCCTTAAATGGATTCAGAACATGAAAAATGCTACAGATTGAACTGCAAACTGAAATCTAATTTTAATAAATTTAATAACACCAACGGTACGGTTAGTTGCTGTTTTTTTCTAACTGCTCATTCAATTGAATAAAATAAAAAGTCAGAATTTCGACTTAAGTCAGAATTCTAAGATAAATGTAATTTTTTTCTCCTCCAGATGGCGGAAACGGGCTTCCACACAATGCAAAAACGTTTGCCGTATTTCCAGTTTTAGTTGGCACGGGTTTTCGGGCAGAGTTTACAGTACACAGCAGCAGTCCTTTGCGTGTTGGACTTTAAACTGCCAAAGTACCACCATATCACTGACATCTTTTTACTTTGTTTATCCACAATATTTGTTACCATATGATTGGTCAGAATTGCATCCATTTCTGTGATGTGATAGGGAACAGTGTTCCCTATCGTCAGCCCTGGTTCTCCAATGTCTCGGTTCACCTCTCCATTTCTTTCCCTTGTTCCCCATACCGGCCAGTACACTCCTCTCCACATGTCTGTAGGCTCAGATTTCTCAAAATCATGACAAAGCTGTGGGTGGCTATTTGTGACTCCCCTGCTCCCCCCCATGCCTGTCTGTCATCTTGACACAGAGTGTCACTGGAGGAGAAACCCAAACTCCTCTTGGTGTGTGTGCCACTTCAAGGTGTGTGTACCGTGTCGCATTGTGTGTATGTTTCACTGTGTGTGTGCCGTGTTGCGGTGAGTGTGCCATTTCATGGTGTGTGTGCGCCATTTCGCTATCTGTGTATGTTTAGTAGTGTATGTACTGTGTCACGGTGTACCATGTCTTAGTGTACGTACCGTTGTGCAGTGTGTGCCTTGTCATGGTGAGTGAACCATGTCACGGTGTGTATGCCGTGTCACAGAGTGTGTCGGACCCCCTGGGACCTCTAGACCATGCTTGTATGTGCACACAGCGCAGGCAGGCAGAGAGAGCAGCAGGGCATGCTGGGAGCTGGAGCGGGGAGGCGTGGCCTCAGGCAGCACCGACTCACACTCTTTCATCATGCCGATGTCCAGGCAGCGTTTGAGGCGGCAGGCCTGGCAGTGCCGGCGGTTGTCCTTGGTGATGGTGCAGCTGCCGCTGAAGGGACAGGTGAATGTGGCCTTGCGCTTCATGCTGCGCCTGCAGGTGGCGGCGGAGGGGAGGGGAGGGGTGCAGGAACAGGCATAAGTACCCAGATCACACACCGTATTTTTGCGTATTTACCTGATAGAAGATGAGGGCCTAATCATCAACTAAATGAGTCCCAACACACATATGCGGGTACCGCACAACATGAGTTGCTGGAAAGATGCCGTCTTTGTCCGGCCTCTACAAAAACCGGCTCTGGCACAGAGTTAGTCAATAGGATGACAATCAAGAGCCAGGGGGGCTTCCCAATATAACAGACAAACAGACAAACAAACACACAAACACAGTATCACAGTATCTGCTCGTCATAACAAATTTCTGGAACTTCATACCTAGAGCAGTTGGTGATAGGGACCAGAAAACCTGTTTGGGCCTGATGGGGTACGGAGATAATGTTCAAATGGAGAAAATTAATTCAAATCAGTTTTCCCAGGAGAAGAGTGCTAGACTGGGAACAACCCAGGATGGGGGGCCAGCCCATCGCAGGGCACACTCACACACCATTCCCTCACAGAAGCACACCTATGGGCAATTTGGCAACTCCAATAAGGCTCGGCATATTTTTGGACTGTGGGGGGGAAACCGGAGTGATGGGAGGAAGCACCATGATGACACAGGGAGAACATGCAAACTCCACACACATGGAGCCCTGGTGGAGACTCGAACCCAGGTCCCAGAGGTGTGAGGCAACAGTGCTAAGCACTCCACCGCCATGCCACCACCAGGACAGAAAATGTGTGCTGGAAATCCCCATGGTGACTAGTTACGTCGGACCAATGCACCCTAATCACACACACTATGCTCTTCCTGCGGACACATTCTCTCTGGGATCACGTGCTGTGACTCTGCTGGTCCCCATGGTGGCTCAGGGAGCCTTACTGCGTTTCCATGGCCGAGGAGCCCAAGGTCGCAGCAAGCATTCTGTGATGGGGGCGGGGCCTGGCCACAGCACACACACGTAAACGGGCATCTTTGCAATCCATTCAAGCCAACCTCTAATCGAAAGCGTTGGGTCAACAGCCACCCATATAGACCGGGGCTGTTACCGGCAGCACAGCCTACATACAGTATAGGAGAAAGCCCGACAAGGTTACGCAAGCGTGGGTTTAGGACAGCGTGTGCGACTGTGCCGCGGTGTTGTGCTCTCCATCACCCTTCACACAGAGACACCTGGCACACAGCCCTCGCCACGGCACACTCCTCCACAAGAAGGAGGGATGGGGGGGCTGCATATATCCACACAAGTAAACAGAGGACGAGGATCAAATTCTCGCTCACCGCCCAGAGCTGGTGTGTCAGAGACCCAAAAATACCATGGTCAGGGTGAGTCGGGTTACAGGCCAGGGCTCGGCTGCTGACACTGCTGCCCCTGAAGGAGTCAGTCACCATCATCCTCATCATCACAGTCACCGTCACCATCACTGTCACCATCACCCTCGATGTCATCTTCACTCTCACAGTCACCGTCACCCTCACAGTCACCCTTATCGTCACGTCACCCTCACAGTCAGTCACCCTCACGTCACCATCACCCTCGATGTCATCCTCACTCTCACAGTCACCGTCACCCTCACAGTCACCCTTATCGTCACGTCACCCTCACAGTCAGTCACCCTCACGTCACCATCACCCTCACAGTCACCCTTATCGTCACGTCACCATCACCGTCACTGTCACCCTCACCATCACCCTCACTGTCACCCTCACAGTCAGCCTCACTCTCACAGTCACTGTCACCCTCACAGTCAGCCTCACCGTCACAGTCACCATCACCTTTACCGCCATGTCACCATCACCCTTGCCATCACCCTCGCTGTCACGCTCTCCATCACCATCACCATGCTGATGACTGTTACTCTAAGATGGTTTCCGCATCTCATCAATACTTCTGTCAGCATTACTATAGATACAGCTATTATGGCACCATTAAAGATGGGGGACGGCCCTGGGGAAGGGTGATGGGGTCCCTCCCCAAGCTGGGTATAATCACTGATAAACAATTCCAACACCTCGATGTTCGTTCTCAAACCCCCTGCAGACAGGAGGTCCCAACGTCTCACATCTCCTGCCTATTTACCCTTTATTGAGTGATTTATTTATATCCATCCATCCATCCATCCATCAAGCAATCAATCAATTTATCCATCAAGAATCCAATGTAACATTAAGGGCCCAACTGAGACACATGGGATATGGATCCAGCAACCTTCTGATCATGGCATGTGCCTAACCTGCTGAGCCATAGATTTTAAAATAGTTTAGGGGTTCCTCCCAGTCCCACTGATTATTAAATCCCAAAAGTCAAATAAAATCTCTGTCCCTCCCACCCACCAATCCCTGGGCTGTGTGGATGTGTTTGCCTTCCAACGATCATCATCTTCATCGGCAACGTGGCACCCACCTGAAAAAGCCCTTGCAGCCCTCACAGGTCATGGCATTGAAGTGGAAGCCGGTGGCCTTGTCCCCGCAGACACCGCAGACGCGCGGCACGTTGCGGTCAAACTCGTCTGGGCTGGATGCCGAGGTGCTCACTGCCATGGTCTCCATCACTGCGGGCAGGAGAGGGCAACGCAGGTCACTAGAGGCTCAGAACACCCTAGAGGTCACTCACCACATCTGCTAGTGCTGATGCTGGGCCAGCAAGCCCACATGCTCTGGTCATCTACCACGGGCCATGGGGCATGAATGTGGGGATGGAGATCAGAGGGAGCAGACAATTTGGGCTGGGGGGGGTTGGTAAGGAGGAGATTTTTTAAGGAACACAGCAGAATCCACACAAGACCTGGCTTTTCACAGACGAGTACTTCTTAATAGAGCCTCTTATAAGGCCTGGAAAGCAGCCTTAGGTAAGGCAGAGAGTGTTTAGCAGGATCTGCCAGGGGACAGGGGCAGCCCAGAGGAACAGGGTGGAGAACAGTCATTCAGAGTCTCTCCACTCACAGCACTGTGGCCTTTTCAGCTGGACTTCACCTCGGGCTGCACAGAAAAGAGATGCTCGGCAAAAAAAGGCATCCTGATTTCATGGAAGTGCAGGTCACACTCCAGACGGAAGAGAAGAATACACGAGGCCTTTCCTCACCTAAGCAGAGGTTTTCACCCACCGCAAGAAAAAGAGCTTGCAATAAATCTGTTGATGTAGGCATGTATGAAAGCAGGATAATTACAGAGGTAGGATGGTGACACGGCAGGCCCTGGCTACCAGACGCTGATTAAGCCTTTCAGAGAGGAAGAGGAAGCTGAACAGCCTTCAATTCTACAGACTGGTTTCAAGGGGATTATTCTACATCCACAGACCCCGCCCCCACCCCACCCCACCCCACCCACAAGCCCTTGCAAAAGTGTCTCAGTCCCCTGAGAATTGCTGTTCCCAAATTAAACTATCAAACTACCAAAACCTCATGGTTGAGCAGGCAGTAAACATATGAGAGGTGCACAGTGGTTTGCTCAACATCCGCATTTGGGTGGGGGGAGACCTGCAAGTTAGGCAAAGTGCTGAATAATTGAGAAGGCAGTAATGGCCCCTCCATCATCTCATGGGAGGGGTGCTGCACCCACGCCGCCGCTGCTGGGAAAAGCAACAAGGACACAGCGTTTCGGTGAATGCAGCAGAGAGCATGAGGGCCCCGTCAGCGCCATGAGGGCCCCGTCAGCACCATGAAGGCCCCGTTCTATGGGAGTGGGGTCAGGTTTGCCTTTTGGTAACCAGGAGGTATTAGAACAGACAGATCACCACCAACACATGGGGCTGGGAAGCATCCATGCAGCATTCAAAAAGGGAATCAGCGGGCAGCATCCACTGCCTAGTCAATAAAACGTTTACTGCAACTAACATATCGGGATAGCAGAACACACACACTGTGTGTGTGTGTGTGTGTGTGTGTGTGTGTGTGTGTCCACATTGTGATAAAAACCTGACCTTATGGGGACCATTTATTCAGTCTCCACACAAGGAAACTAAAATCAAAAGTCTCGTATTTTGTTTTGTTACTTATGGTTTAGGGCTGGGTAGGGGTTAAGGTCGTCATTGTTGGGATTAGGGGTTTTCCCATAGAAATGAATGGAGAGTCCCCACAAAGATATAAAGACAAACATGTGTACGTGTGTGTGTGTGTCTTTGAGGACACATTTCTGAGATGGGTGCGGTGATCTCCCCTCTCCCAAAAACATCCCCCTGTTGGTTTTACCAGAACAAACATGACCGATTTTGACAGCCAGCAGTTCAGAGCAGCAGCCCTTATGAGGGGGCATCAGATTCCCGGGGAAATGCAAAACAAACAGCCTAATCACAGCGCCCAGGTGAACGCCTGTGGAGCAGGACACGGTGCAGAGATTAACCAGGGGCCCGACTGTGTAAGCCCCTGCTCAGCTACACAGAGCCACTGGGGATCTGAGGTGGGAGCCCCGCAGAGTGACGTCACAAAGGCCAGCTTCTGGAAAGGCTCCTGAGTCTGCCTACTGGCCCTGGGTTCAAAGAGGCACTACTGAAGCCCTGAACTTCAGTGCTCCTCTCGATGCTGATGAGTGAGCAGGCTGCCTGGAAAAAGAAAGCAGGCATTTGTGGGTGAGTCTGGAAAGAGGGGACTGATGTGCCACAAGGTGGGAGAGAAAGTGTGGGGAACGTCAGAACAGGGAGCAGGGCTGTGCAGGGAATACACACCCAAGCTAAACACCCTGCGTGATCCTGCTGACTGCTTACACACACAGAGCTCCCTATAAGGACCCCCCCCCCAAAGCAAAGAGTCCACCTGCAGGGTCAACAACCAGACACACATACAGGTGGTGGCGGCTCCACACTCCACACGGCCCCTGCAAATGTTTAACCGGCACCCAGGTACAAGAGGGTGGGGGAGCTGCTGTTGCTGATCATGGCAGATGGGGGGGGGGGCGATTCTGAGTGTCACGCTGCTGCCAGTAATGAACGCTTCACCGGGGCAGACGATTGGACATTTGCCCCCCCGGGTGGAAAAATAACAGAGGACGTCATTCCCAGTGACCCGGTGAGCCCTGTTTCACAAATATGGCCGCAAGAGGTGGTGGTGGTGGGGGGGGGGGGTATCAGTTTTCACGACATAAACAGACAGAGAAATGAAACAGTGTGTGTGTGTGTGTGTGTGTGTGTGTGTGGGGAGTTCTTGAACGACACAAAACACAGGCAGTCAGAGAAAACAGGGCAGAAGGACTCTCCCTTCTTTCTCTCCCTGGAAAAATACAGATGGGAATTCTCTACAGTGCCCCCTACTGTCCTCCTATTAGCTTGTTCTTTTCCTCACAATGGGTGACACTGTCAGCTGTTCCTAGTTATCTCTGGGACTGCAGAGGCCAGAGGAAAGATCGATGATTCTGTGGGGGAACTATGGTCTGTGCCTCCGATCCGCTGACCTTAGGTGATAACACCGATGTGGGATGGATACACTAAACGGCAAACCTCCCCCCCAAGCCATGGCGACGGCCAAAGTGACTCATGCAGCAGCGATACGCCTGTTAAAGGCTCATCATGAGGGCGCACTAGCACCAGGATGGGAGGCCTGAAATGACCCCGCCACCCGCAGTGCGGAATGTGGAGCCCCCCCACTTGCCACTACGCGTGCCGTCATCCCATACGCGGTGTTCCTGCAAATAATTGGCCCCTCTCCGCAAACCTGGTGACGCGCTTAGAGACGGCGTGGAAGTCATTACCGCTCTTTCCCAGCAGTAAAAGTTCGTCCAGAACATAAACAGCTCGGTAGTTAAGGAAAAACACTAAGGCGCTGATTAAAAGAACAAAAAAAAAAAAAAACCTTTAATGGCATTAGCTAATGGGGTTTTAAATCCCAAAAGAGGCACCCTGACCACAGCGCGGGAAGTGCCCTTAGAGTCGCTCAGAATCGGACGTGATCGGCACGAGGCTGGCGATTCACGCTCCTCGTTTCCCCCCTCCCCCCCCGATCATGGACCTCTTGCCACAACACAAAACAAGCTCCCTTCACCAGCAATTGTATGACTACAAGCTAGGCCTCTCACTTAATTACACCATGGAAGGTTCATCAATAACCCAGGTAATGCGGACGCAACTTTCACTCACACTTTCCAGCGAGTCATTAAGTCCTCAGTCATCAATAATAATCAACCGGCATGATCAGACTGCAATCAGGTTATTTACCTCAAGGCAAATGAAACCAGCTTCTGGAAGTGGTTAATTATTCATATATTATGTGGACTGTTGCCAACATGCAATGAATCCTTATAAGATCGAAATCCAAGCCGGCGTGCTGATTATTCAGCACAATCTGGGGACCTGGTGGCTACGTGACATGCCCCATGAGTCACCATAGGAGACAGTTGGCAGGGAAACGGAGAGCGCCAGAACATTGGCTTCCCAGACAGCGGCCACATGGACAGTAGAGAGCATTGAGTCTGATGGCATCCTAAGTGCTACTTCAGGTAAAGAGAGCTCATTGATTCACCCCTGGATTCCACTGGTAGCAGCCACGCAGTCTTGGAATAAAGCAACACAGGCCTGTTGATGGCCTGTGGTCCGGCGGTTATGGAAATTATATTTGGTGAGCCTGGCACACAGCAAGCTCACATAAAGACTATTACGTATTAAAGAAAAACTTTATATAATGGCTATTAAAAGAAGCTGTGAAAAAAATCTCTCCTCCCTTTCCCCTAGGTTTCTGCTCCTCGCGTTTCCCAAAGTGAAAAGGTCAGCGCAGAGGCTGGAGCGAACACTGCGAACACTGTACATTTTTGTCATGGCGATGGCGGGTTTTCCGACGTGGAGGGCGCTGGTTGCCGCCTGGCACAAGGGACTGCTGTTTGCAGGACGGCCGTCGCGATGCCCTGTCTTCCACGGCCACGGCTACAGCTCCTGCTGCCTATAACCGCCGGACACGCAGCGTTAGGGATCCGGGCTGGGACTGGCACATGACCAAGGACAAAATTAAACCCCAATGTGGTTCTCCTGGCTCAAAAGATGCACAAAAAGACCATTGAGGACTAAAAACCAAAGAAAAACGTGCAGTACAGAGGAAGCACGGCCTGGTGGCGACACACCAACACGATCGGTGGGGGCTACAAGAGGACTAACAGGCACTTTCTGCAAAACCAGACGCAGCCTGACAGTTGCTGGAGGGCAGGCTCTACCCATAATGCACAGCATGAAAAGGCCACAGACCCAGAGGAGGGTGCATCAGGGGCACGCAGGCTTTATCTTTCATATAACGCCCTGCCCCGCTCTACAGCATGAAAAAACCCCACCGCACCTCCATCTCCCTCATCCTTCCACAATAGCGACACGCCGAGGGCTAGGGTTGGGCGATATGGAAAAATATTTTACCATGGTAATTTTTTCCATGACGGTCGATAGCAATAATTATCACGATATACATTGTTACTTCTTTACTCTGAGGCTCAAAATTCTAATTTGTTCAAAATTCCATTAGAATAGATTTACAAAATGAAAAACCACAACAAACTGAATGGAGTGAAATCTAATTTCAATAAACAAGCAAATTTTTTTTTTTGTTAACTTTTTTGTCGTAGGGCGTAACACTCTAAAACAGCAACAGTACGGTTAGTTGCTGGGTTTTTTCTCTGACTGCCTCACTGATCTTTCCAGGACACTGGTTTGACATGGCTGGTACAGCTGTCACCTGTCCCGTAATGAAAAATAAATGTGTCTGGTTTTTAACCAGTACGGGATGAGATTTGTCTCTTATTCCTTAAAAGTGGAAACCAAAATTTCTGGTGTTTTCTTACTGTAAGCACTTGCTTTCTGTCTGCTCCACTGGATGGTAATGTAAATGGATTTTCCCATATCTTCAGTATTGGTTTACAGTACACAGCACCAGTCTGTTGCATGTTGGCACTTAAACTGCAAAAAGTACCAGCAGACCCCCAGCGTCTTTTTTACCATGTTTAGACACAATATCTCCATTCTTAAAAGCTGCTGATCTGTTGCCTTCTTCACCAGTTTCCTCTGAGGAAGCACTCATCTCTTGGATGATCTTACCAAAACGGTAGCATGTGGCATGGGCCACTAGCTCAGTCAACTTTACTGTGCCTTAGTTGGGTGTATGTTGCCTATTCTTAAAAGATTACCATATGATTGGTTAGAATTACATTTGTCTGTCACGAGATTGGCTGATGTGCGCTATCGAGCAATGGTCCTTACTGACAGTTTATGGAAGTTTCTCATTTTCTTATCATTTAAATTTGATTTGACGATATGTTAGAGGTAGAGTTTATATCGGCCAGCCCAAGCCTCAAGTTGTGCCAAGTGGCTAAATCCCTGACACAAAATGTGGCACAGATAGCGGCAGCCACTGGCAATGAGGACACGGGGCCTGGCAAGGCCGCACGGATCCACCCGCCGAAGCATCCAGAATTAAAGAGAAAGGCTGGTGGAATGCAAATAGCCACAAGACCAAGTTAATCGATCCCAAACATCAATGTGGGGATCGTAAAAGAACGCCAGCGGGGCCCGCAGTCGTCTGCCAGAGACTGGGACTCGGGGAATAAGAAACTAGGAAATATTTCCGACGTCTGGACTCTTTGGCACCTTTGCGAAAGGATGGAACGGGTTTATTTTGAGGTGGAAAAACAACAAACAGTGAAGCATGTACTATCTGACGGAAAGGATAATCAGGAGCCATTTAAAGAAGGTAAGAAGCGAATATGACAGAGGTCACCTACATGCCAGGCCAGGCTGGGCACGGCGCCTACGGCGTTTGACAGGAATGCTGTCAGCATGCCGCGGCCCCGTCTGGGGGACAAAAGCCAGCAAAGGCTTCCCAGCACAGTAGACAAGGGCAGGGGAAGTTCGGGGGGGGGGGGTGGGAGGCT
>JAODLD010000113.1:27461056-27490420 GCA_026781065.1 Mormyrops boulengeri
ACCCCTCAATGAGACATGGATGCTCTGTGGAGTTCTCTGCCACACAGATGCATGACCATTGAGTGTCACAGAATCAAAATTTAATAAACAGCACAAGAAATCATGATCTCACCTTAAGATGAAAACACCAGAGGTGGAAAGTTCAGCTCCAGAAAGTACATATCCAGACCAGGGTTTCGTTCCAACCAACCACTTAAATACTCTAACTGTGACTCTTTATATTCAGCTGGTTGGTTGGAACAAAACCTTGGTCTGGATTTGTACTTTCTGGACCTGAACTTTTCACTACTGGAAAACACTAACCTCTTAAGATGCCTGCTATAAATTTGCATGCATTATGCATTAGCATATAAAAATGGCTGCTGACTTATGCTCAGGGATGCATGTCTGTAGTAATTTAGGGTTAACAGGCACAGCACGTAGCTCAGGGGTGGCCAATCTTATCCACAAAGGGCCGGTGTGTGTGCTGGTTTTTGGGATAACCGTTAGGTCAGCTGTTCAAACCCAGGTGTGAGGACTCTTCAGCCAATCAGTCCTCTAATTAGTAATCTAATTAGGCAGATGCAGTGGAAACCCACACACACAGCGGCCCTTTCTGGATAAGACTGGCCACCCCTAACCTAGCTGAAGGCTGCACACAGTCCATCAGGCTATATATTGCTCATTTCCTTTGAGACAAGCACCCGGAAAAATGATCACCTGACCTGTAATATTCAAGGAGGGTGGCAGAGGCCCACAGACTGTACAGCACATCAGCAAAAGCACAGCCAGAGTGAGATGTGCAAGTGATGCCCTTTTCAGCTGCTCAAAAACATTCCTGAATGTTGCTTCGATTCTGTCAATGGTACTGGCTCTGGACTAACCTTCCTGTTTGTGTATACCCACGAAGAGAACTTAAATGCCTGCCATCAGAGTGTTTGCTAAGTGACATCCATAATCTTGCTACTCTGATTAATGACAGCGTAGCCCAGCTCAGCGGTACATGCAAAGAGGAATTCATATATTTAGGGATATAGGTTTTGTTGTTTTCCCACAAAATTCATATATTTTAAGCAATGCCATGATATATATATATTTTTTTGCGGGGGGGATAAACCTTAAAAGGGAAAGTGACCCCAATTACACTTGTTCTTATGCCATTCTTTATGTTGAGTTGGCGAGAATTCTAAACTAAACAAACTAAATATGGTTTTTATCTTAGTTTTTCCAATACCTCATAAAATGTACCTTCCCATGACTGTCTTTCTGGGACAGGGATCATAGTCCATGGCCGGCAGGGTCCTACTGCTCCCAGTTAGCACTTTTCCATCATGTAAACTTACACTTCACCTTTGTTATGCTCCTCTGAGTCATGAGAAACTATATCTCAGACAGCATAAAGGAGAGGTAATGTAAACATCAGTAAGTGAATGCCAGCTTTATAAACCGAATGGATACGCTGAAGACACGGAGGCAGGGGAAAAAAAAGTTATTAATGAGATAAGAAAAAATAGGACAGGTCCAAGGTCTAACGGTGTTGATCCCACGTTAACAGATTTGCTGGCAAATGTTTTCAGAGGTCAGTCGGAAAAGGAAGTTTCCATTATGTCTGGAATCATCCGGAAAGGTGGTTCGGCTCCGCAACCATTAATTTCACAGTTTGTCCGGCTACTAATATAATATAATAGATCTATGAAAGATGATGGTGTTTCACACGTGAATAGCATGTCCCGCTTTCGGTGCTCTAACTGCCGCAGTCATGTGATAGGGTAGACGGCAATTTCCTGCATTTCAGCTACACGTGAAATCATGTCCAACAGGAAAACAACCATCTCCCCGGCCAGTAAGTGCTTGTTGAAAAGTTAAGGATCATATCACCTAACGTACTGTTCCCATACACTTGACACGGCACGTCATTTATCAGAAACGTGGATATGTATCTCATAATGATTTTAAAATAATAGGAACATACCAACAAAGCAAATTACAAAAACATGACTTACCTGCTCTACCATCACCTTAAAATCTGTTTATGAGAGCTGGCTTATGTTGTCTCCGCCAGGGCGACTGCGTCTCGGTAACAGTACCCTGGCTGCTGCCTGTCCGTCAGCCACAAACTGCGCTCTTTGCAATCCTGCAGAGATCTGCAAACAACATGGAAATTGCATTACTTAGCCGGGAATGTAAAACCGAAGCGAAGAGAACCAAGCAAACGTGCTTTTGACCCACTTGGTATAAATGCATAACATACGGCAAATCAGCACAAAGTTCTGCAGCCTACGGCCGTCTAAATACCAACCCGTTGGCCGGACAGATAGCAGCCTTTCGCAAAACTGGAGTATCTGACATTGCCGACATGCGAGCACATCAGTCAGCAACACACACACACTCTCTATCTATCTATCTATGTATCTTTAAAGGCTAGGCAGCGATCGAGCTGACTCCTCACCTCTAGTGATTGAATAAATGTAACTCTGCGTTACTGCTGCTCGCCGATAAACCACCATTTCTGACGCATCGACCGGCAGGCCCCTTCCCTAACGTTAGCGTTACTAAGTTTCTGATCAGCACTGATCACGTTAACATACGGTCCGTAGCTGGCTCATATCTTACTAATTAAAATACTGCAACACACCTTTACGTCTGCGATCGCATATTACCGACACGTGAAACAGAAAAACTCTATGCACGGGAAGAAAACAAGAAACAAAGTGTAGAAAAAAAACTAATAAAACTCACACGAGGAGCAAGTCCTATCTTCCCGGACAGCCTCTAAATAGTTAGACATCACTTCTGTTTGACCCCGCCCCAGACATTGGCATATAGATAGATGGCGCTTCATGGCGACGGAAACAGCCAATCGGAGCGCCCGCTCAGAGTGCATTCCGCGTTTCCATTGGCCAAATCGTCTAACAGCCGCATTCTGCTTGGTCGAATCCAACGCTTGTAAACTTACACGGGACAACGCCCCTCCAAAATAGGGGTGTGTCGTGACGTCAGATAACTGGCTGAGAGGTAAACAACTTGGGACTTCGTGAGGCTGAAGGTGTCATTCCTATATAAAATATACAACTGCACAACGTTTTGCAGTAATTTATTATTATACCCATGCGCTGTATAGAGGTCCCACTGATAAACTACGGGAATATATTTTATCCGGTTGCTGCACGTGTAGCGTCCTGTCTTGTCTTTTCTCTTCAGTCTAACCCAAAATTGAAAAATCACGAGCGCGCTTTAATTACATTACTGTTATGAATTTTAGTAGCCTGCCAAAATCAGTGCAGAAGAAAAGTACCGCTCTGCCTCTGATTATTACTTAATGAACTTAAGTAAAACTTTCTGAAGTCAAAAATCTCTGAAAATAAGGCAAAGGTGAGAGAGACCGACCTCTGTTCTACTCACTTCAGCTTCCTCTGACCTCACTGTGCCCTTCAGCCATGTGATCACACCGTGCTTGATCCCCACATGGCAATGCCGGAAGTGCTGCATGGCGCGTGTCTTTGTTATATTTTGTGTACTGATACCTTAATTTTATTTTATGGGATTATTTACATAATTTAGTTCCTTGGATGGTGTTGATATATAAAGTTAGCGTGTTTTAATTTAAAGCTCAGTATTTTTACTTTGAACTTGCTTAAGGGTATAACAGTAATGCCCCCCTCCCCAGCGGCACCTGAACTTCGAACTTTGTTGTCTATGAATATGTCTGAGTCCTGCTGCTTGCGTGTTAGTGTGCCTGTGAACATTGAACATTTATGTTTTTATGTGTCTGTTTTTCACCCTGCTCTGAAGCCTCTTTTCAGCACTGGTAGTATTTTAGTTATTATTTTCGTTATGAAATGTTCCTGTTTGTAAAACACAAAAGGAAAGACAAAACCCTATACAAAAACACAAAAGAGACCTGGATCAATTTAATTGTTCCGTACTTACTGAGCAAGTAAGCACACTAAGGGATGAATGTATCTCATTGATTTGAAGTACTGGGCAATGAATTTCCATGATAAAATACTCAATATGCAGTTATTCGTGCTGTTGTAGATGTTTTGTGGTGGTGGGTCATCGTAGAGGGCAGGCGTGCCAGTGCTGTACAGCACAGAACAAGCCTTATTTTCCTGCCTCGTTTCTGTTTTTCCTCCATTCTACTCCTAAACCTTACCTACAGTATATCTGACTCTTGTATTGTCTCAGTCTAGACAATACAATCCACACGCGCAGTGTCTGTACTGAGTTTGCGAACAGTCTGCAGCTCTTTGATTTTCGGTGGTTTCGGCGGTTCGGTCGTGGTGCTAACCTTCCTCCCGCCACTGAATAGTCTGCACTGGTAATCCCATCCACATCACTTCATTTGCTCACACTGTAAATGTAGTTGTACAGCTCCCTCATTCTTTAATCCTTTAGGTATATCAGTGCCTACCCTGACTCTCCAGTCTCTTTAGTGTCAAGTGAATGGTGACAGGCATCTAATGTCCAGTAGAAGTAAGGCATTAGGCTATTGGAAAATAATTTAATGAGAATTTTTGATAAAACTTAAAGCATTCATATAAATGCGTTATACCCTCATAATGCATCATAAAGCATTATAAACGTGGCTATAATTATTTATTAAAAAAAAAGGCATAACGCATTATAGCCATGGTTATTATGCATTATGAGTGCTCCATGAAGTTCGCTTCTATGATACACTATAGATGCCTTTATAATGCAGGACAAAGCACCCTTGATACTTATACCAACCATTATAATGCATTACAAAGGCATCTATAGTGCAGTATAGATGAGAGCTTCATAATGCATAATACATATAACTATAATGTGTTATGCCTTTTGATAAATATTAATATCCATGTTCATAATGCTTTATGAATGCATTATGATGCATTGTGATGACTGCTTTAAGTAAAGTATTACCAAATTTTTTGTCAGTGTAAACATGATCTTTTTGAGTTTTTGCTTTTGTAAACACCAAGGAGAGTACTGGATTACATTTTCCAGACCTTCTTTCAGTTTTCCTAGGAAAGACGTTCAACAAATTGATTTATCTGTTTATGTGTGTTTCTCTCTTAAATGTAAAACTAAGAAACTCTAGGTCTGTCGCCTTACTAGAGATCAAAAATGATCAGCTAGGGACTAACAGGATATATTTTGCATTAACAGTGTCTACAGGTACATAAGCTGTTGCTGTTTGGTCTGCGGCTGGAGAGTGATGCAAAGATCTCAGTTTTTCTTTAAACCAAGGGTTTGATTATTTAGTACCTGCCCGTTTCCATTCTGTGAGAATTTACCGCGGCTCTTAACTGCTGCCATTGGCCGTCCTCCTCTCATGAAATCAGCAGCTACAGTTTGACCCGACAGATTTGCATCAAAGGCAAGTGCCATTGCGCAGGTGCAACATCGTATCACATGACCATAAATCAGCAGGCTCGCATCAATCTGCCTTCCAGACAAGCAGCTTCTATGAATTTACAAAATGCCTGCTTGACTGTAGTCTGATACCATGAGCTGCACAGCTGGAAGACCGGTGCACCAAGAGTGTGAAAGAGAGGGGAAATGATTCTGAAATCTATAGTAAAGACTAAGTCAACTGCAGTCCCAATGTTCATTAGCTACAGATCAATGTCAAGAGTTGTACAAGAGTGGAAAAACACCCTTCACTCAATACCCACCTACCCACCCCTCCATCATACTGCCATCACTCTGTCGGTAGCTGGTATAGTGAAGTTCGTGCGAGAACCCGTGTGTACCACCAGCAGGGAGAGGCTCATAGCATACAGCCTTTCGGCATGTGATCACTCCAATAGAGGTCATCCATGAAACATTCCACTGTGTGATCTCACAAGCAGTTGGTGATTTTCAAACGTTTTTATCCACCAGCAGTCCTGAAAAAAGGCCAGATGTTTGGTGAAGGAATGCAAGTCTGTGCATGCTGGTTATGCATTAGGCATACATCTCTGTAATACACAGAAAAGGAATACAACTCAGCACAAAACAGGATGCATTTATCATTTTTCATATTTTTTTATCTTAAAGAAAGTTGCCATGCTAGTGATTACAGGCCTGAATTCATTCCAAAAAGGCATAATTCCTTTGGGGGGGGGGGGAGGTATAGAAGGGTGAAGCATAAAGACACCGAACTCCTGACTGAAAGGATTATAAATTGCACAAACCTCATTAGCACAAGCCAAACCTAAGTCTTCAGCACCATTGTGTCTCAAGCCAGTCTACTGTTCCTGAGCGAGCTCCTCTTATTTTCCAAAGAATCGCTGGGTGGCTGGCTTCTCTGTAGGAGCTCACTTTGAAAGGCAGCTCTGTGACCAGGGAGTGGCTCCTCAGAACCTTGCTCTCATTGTAAAGAATTTTTTAAAAAACAAAACTTTGCCTGTTTGGCTGATCATAAGGCACCAGGGGACCAGGCCTGTACACAGTTCTCTGCCATGTCCCAGTCCTGTTTAGCATTGCTACAGAGGGGGAAGGAGGTTGTCCTCCAAAAAACTTATTATGTATACCAGGAGACCAGTCTGTCCGGCCTCGTGGTTTGTGGAATCTTGTGTGCCAGCGCTAATGATACACTTCCTGGCCAGGAGTAACTGGCCTTCTCTGTGCTTCCGGCAAAGAACGGAAACAGAGGGAAATGGGAGGCACCCGGCTTCAGCTGTGCCAATCACATGGTCAGCATCTGTGGCGAATAATTTACTTTTGCTATGGGGGCAGCTCGTATTTACTGGAAGGTATTGAGACAACTTCCTTGCCAGGCAAAATAGTGCGGAGATGTCTGTGTAGTAAGCAGACCTAGGGAGCATAGATGAAGTCCTAGGGAACATGGCTGAGGTCCTAGGGAACATGACTGAAGCCCTATGGTGCATGGTTAAGGTCCTAGGGAGCATGGCTAAAGGCCTAGGCAGCACAGCTAAGGTCCTAGGGAGCGAGACTGAGATCCTAGGGAGCATGGTTGAAGGCCTAGCGAGCACTGCTAAGGTCCTAGGGAGCATGGCTGAAGCCCTAGGCAGCACAGCTAAGGTCCTAGGGAGCAAGACTAAGCTCCTAGGGAGCATGGCTGAAGCCCTAGGCAGCACAGCTAAGGTCCTAGGGAGCAAGACTGAGGTCCTAGGGAGCATGGCTGAAGCCCTAGGCAGCACAGCTAAGGTCCTAGGGAGCAAGACTGAGGTCCTAGGGAGCAAGACTAAGCTCCTAGGGAGCATGGCTGAAGCCCTAGGCAGCACAGCTAAGGTCCTAGGGAGCAAGACTGAGGTCCTAGGGAGCATGGCTGAAGCCCTAGGCAGCACATCTAAGGTCCTAGGGAGCATGGCTGAAGTCCTAGGCAGCACAGCTAAGGTCATAGGGAGCAATCATGACTTAGGTTAACCCATGTATTCTCCCTGGAACCAAGTCTGTTTACCTACAGGTAGCATGTCGCACCTTCTGGGTCCTGCACATCCTTCAATCCCTGTGGCTCCCTGACACATGTGCTGTTCTTCCCCTTGGCACTGTCTGCACACTCGTGTACCACTTCCGAGTTCCTGCTTCAGCTTCTGTGTGATGCTGTGCCCGCGTGCTGCTGGTCCTCATTAGAGAGGTATGCCACCAAGAACCTCAGGGAACAGCCAGCCATGCAACCATTTACCCCCCAACAACACCTAATGCCGCCACTGCCTCCTGAGGCCGATGTGTACATGTGTGCTCATTGTCAATTTTGTATTGCCTTGTTCAGCCATTCCACATGTCATATTTTTCCTATTATATTGCAGATGTTGGGCATTTTCATAAGGAATTACAGTGTACTTTTCTGTGACTGTGTAATGGTGCAACAGTGTGTAACATGAAGAACTTTGAACCTCTTAATGTGTGCTGCAAAACTAATGGACTCTTTGATCATAGCAAATAAATTAGTAACTTAATTAGTAACTGAAATGTATATATTCCAGGCTTAGTTTCAAGGTCATAGATTTGGGTATGGACAGTAGGGACATGTCCTTACCAATATTGTGGGAATACCATGTATTTATGGTGACAAGGGGTTTGGGGCTAGTTGGATCCTTACCAACATTGAAACGAAACCTACGCCCTTGCTTTTTTTTTTAGTCATTGTGGTAAAATTCAATGCTGTACTTGTGCACTATGGGTGACTTCTGTACTCAGCTTTTCCATCTTAAATCCAGGCTCTTTCCTGTGTGTTTCTACACCACAACGGGCCCCAGAAAACAGCTCCAGCAGGACAGACGCTCATTCCAGAAAAACCCCTAACCCTCCCCAGTGATCTTTTGTGCACTTGACCTGGCTTAACATTTTTAGGATTCCTTGTCCTCTAACTTTGGCTTGAAAAACACGCAATTCATCATATTTTCTCAGTCATACTGGCTTTTTGGTAGCCTAGCATGTATGCTTGAGGCCAGAGCAGGGATGTATTCTACAGGAAAACTAAGATGACAGTAACTCGGAAGTGACAGCGACTTCCCCTGGCCTGTCACGACCTCATGTTATACTCTCCTTCACTTGGCATTAGAATTGTAGTATTATTATCAGGTACCATCACATCGATATTGATTCCTTGTAACCATATAGATAATGTTCCTGCAGAATGTCTGGTCTTCTGTGATGTGTGAGTCAATCTACATTGTAGCTGGTCATCCTCTTCCTATTTTACCATCAATTTTTCAAAGTACTACATCTTTCCCAAATCACTGGGTCTCCTAATATGCCTAAAATGAGACAGCTTAAATTGAGTTAGTTGTGCTTCAAGTGAAACTCCAGGCTTTTCCTTGCAGTCCAAGTCTTTGCCGGCCACGTACTTCAAACATGTCAATACTCTTCCTGTCTTACTTTATTTTCTAGGTTTCACATCCATAAAGAGCCCCAGAAAATACAATGTTCTGCCCAGTTTGATCTTAATTCTTAGAGACATAACAGTACTTTGAATGATTTTTTCCTCAATTTTTTCATCACAGCTTTGTCAAGAGCCAGTCTATGACACATTGATTGCTGGATCCTTTGTTGCTCGTCCCTGTTCTAAGCAGGCAATAGCTTTATTTTTTTAGCAGATATTTTTGTCCAAATCAACATACGAGTGAGGGTCAGAGAGCAGGTTCAGCCAGTGCTCCTGGAGCAATCGAGCTGAAGGACCTTCTTGTCATCAGATCTTCTTCATTTTCTACAATAACTCCTCTACCAATTTGGAAGTACTCAGTTTCACCTGACTATGGCTTCATGTCGAGATTCCGCATAAGGAAATGGGTATTTTAAAAGATTTTTGTAGTATTTATTTAGTTTAAATAGTAATTTTCTTTGCTATTAACGATTACTGGCCACAGATGGATGGATATGCTGGCGTATCGCCCCCTCTAGTGGTCAATATTGTTTCACCTGTCCCAATTTTAACCGTTTTTCCTGCTCCGTGTCGAGGGTCATTTTTTTCTGATGGAAACGCAAAAAAATGAATGCTTGGATGTTTACTATTACACGGAAGATTGTTTTAACTGAGACGATAAAAACTCCATGTTCACTATGTGAAAACGAACACTTACGCAAATAAGTGGAGAATGTTCAGGAAAATACAACAATTTATATATCGGGAATGAAGTCTAAATCTAGAGATTAAGAGCGAAATTTCACGTTTGGTCTCGAAATACGACTGCTTCGAGGTGACCTTAATACTTTTCTGTGCTTTACACCACATCCTTCATTACTACAACTGATCAGCTATATTAATATTTTTCAGTTTTAATTTAATAAGAAATAAGATAAACAACCCTGGGCGCCGTGCTAATTCACATCTAAAATGACCTGATTTTAATGTAATATGTGTGACGTAAAATTTCAGGCATTTATCGATCATAGTAGTTGCACTAAACTATGTACATCATATATATATATATATATATATATATTCACACACACACTATATTGCCAAAGTATTGAGACGCCCCTCTAAATTATTGAAGTCAGGTGTTCCAATCACTTCCATAGCCGCAGGTGTATACAATCAAGCACCTAGGCATGCAGACTGCTTCTACAAGCATTTGCGAAAGAATGGATCATTCTCAGGATGCCACCTGTGCAATAAGTCCATTTGTGAAATTTCCTCACTACTAAATATTCCACGGTCAAATGTTAGCGGTATTATAACAAAGTAAAAGCAACTGGGAACAACGGTAACTCAGCCACACAGTGGTAAGCCATGTAAAATCACAGAACGGGGACAACGCATGCGGAGGCGCACAGTGTGCAGAAGTCGCCAACTGTCTGCAGAGTCAGTAGCTACAGACCTACAAACTTTGTGTGGCCTTCGGATTAGCTGAAGAACAGTGCTTAGAGAACTTCATGGAATGAGTTTCCATAGCCAAGCGGCTGCATCCGAGCCTTACATCATCAAGTGCCATGTAAAACGTCAGATGCAGTCCTCTAAAGCACACTGCCAGTGGACTCCAGAGCAGTGGAGACGTGTTCTCTGGAGTGACGAATCATGCTTCTGTCTGGCAATCTGATGGACAAGTCTGGGTTTGGCGGTTGTCAGAAGAACGGGACTTGCCTGACTGCACTGTGTCAAGTGTAAAGTTTGGTGGAGGGGGAATTATGGTGTGGGGCTGTTTTTCAAGGGTTGGGCTTGGGCCCTTAGTTCCAGTGAAAGGAATTCTTAATGCTTCAGCATTCAAAGCCATTTTGGACAAATTCATGCTCCCAACTTTGTGGGAACAGTTTGGGGATGGCCCATTCCTGTTCCAACATGACTGCGCACCAGTGCACAAAGCAAGGTCCATAAGGACATAGATGAGATAGTCTAGTGTGGAGGAACTTGACTGGCCTGCACAGAGCCCTGAGTTCCCAAAGGTGTTCAACCCAGTAGAACACGTTTGGGATGAATTAAAGTGGAGACTGCGAGCCAGGCCTTCTCGTCCAACATCAGTGTCTGCGCGATGCGATTCGCCACGATGTCTGTCGTTCAATGACCACTAGGGGCAGCCCACGCTGCACCCTTCCCGTCTATATTTAATTAAGTGCAGGTTGTAGGCTTTTTACGGATGGGTAACTAGTCATGTGTTGTTATTACATATTACATATGGTGTTACAAATTTAATACCTTTATACTTTTTTATAGCACACGGGGAATTACAATATATGCTATATGCTAGGTGAAATTATGTTGTTGCTAATGAGTATTAACCAGTGAATCACAAGCAACTATTAACACTCCATTATAAAAATACATTTCCCGTAATGTTTCAGGTTACTGGAAGCGACAGATGCGCTGGAAGTATCGCGGGAGTTCGTCAGTAGTGATAAAAACGTGAAACTACAACTTCTCCGTAGCTTCCGATTTGTTGTGCGCGTTTAGTTGGTGCTCTATGGCAGAGCTGTTAATCAAGTTATAAAATTCTTGGATACGCCATAAAACATTAGACATTAATTACTGTAGTATAACCGTAACGCAAGTTAAATACTTTAGATATTACTTTATAAACTTTTGCAGGGAGCTTGCTATAGGTGGTCCCGTGGTGTAATGGTTAGCACTCTGGACTTTGAATCCAGCGATCCGAGTTCAAATCTCGGTGGGACCTCACGATTTTGTGGGGCTTCTCACTGGCTTTGTATATAAAAAGCTAAACAAGTAAACAAAAAGCTTTGTAAATGCGAATTTTCAGAGCTAACTATTCTAAGACGACTGTAAGTAACTGTAGCTGAGATAGCTGTGGAGCAATTGAAGCTGGAGGTGAGTAGTAGGAAAGGTTCCCCTCAGTACTCTGCAAAAATAAGTATTTCTACATTGCCCTCCTGAGACGTTGAAAGGTGTATCGTCCTTTCCGCTGATCAAGGGCAGTAACGGAAGTCCCTGAATCCTGTCCCAGAGAACACAAGATAGGAAACACTTTTATACGAGACACCCAGTACGGATCTATTCTCAAAAACATGGGGAGGACACAAAAACAAAACCTCTCCTTAAATTTGCATCAACAAAAAGCAAACTCACCACTCATCTGGGGCAACCACCATGTATCAATTATTCATCTTCAGTTTCCGGAGAATGAGGCTGTCCAATCCTAGGTGTCTCACTTTGGGTTAGCCGTTCAGCAATGTGTCACTAAATTTCAGCATTTCACCACAACATCTAGTACCATAGTACTTAAGGACAAATTCCTAATTATCCCAGGAAGGACTTCATCTACTCCTGCAGTCTCTGCACCACAGAGACCACCATAGCAACAGAATGAGTGATTGTTTTCTACATCTAAGTAGTTCCTCGGATGTTCTTTTCATCACTCAACAATATCCCCAGAGTAGTTCACCACTCCCCACTCATGCTGAACACAGCTTGATCAGTGCTCCAGCTTGCCCTCCTGAGATGTTGAAAGGTTTGTTAAGCTGTCTTTGGGGCTTCTCTCCATAGTCTTTCCAAACACCTTCTTTACACAGGTCTCTAGCAACATAACTGCCTTCACTACAGCTCTTTTCTCTGTACTTTTCATCTGTCTCATGAGATACCCAGGCATTTCCCTAAAGGCTTCCTTCTTCATCTTGACAGCTTTCCTCGCCACTGGTGTCCACCAGTAGGTTACTGCCATGGCAGGGCACCAAATGCACTTTGTGGCAACTGCAATGACTGAGGCCTTCAACAGAGTTTGTCAAGCTCAAGGCTCCCAGCCTCGGTCAACACATGGGAGAGTTTTTTTTTGGCAGTGTGACTTGAATTAGTTAAGAGCATGACTGCTCTTCTGGGTCATCCTGGCCCATACAGTTTCCTGTCCATGCACTGAATCCAAGTGTCCAAACACATAGCCACAGGACTGATGACTCAAAAAATTCAGCCAGTGACCTTTGTTCTAGGCGAGTGGATCTCAGTACTGTTCCTGGAGGACCCCCTGTCAGAATGCTTTCATTCCAACCCACACTGCTTTCATCCTGCCACATTCATTACTAGCCTATTATGGACCATCTGAGCCTGATTAAGGTAGGGTTGGAAAGAAAACATTCTGACAGGGGGTCCCTCAGGATCAGGATTGAGAACCACTGGTCTAGTGTGCTCTAGAATCATGTACACTTATCCTTGTGTTTAAACATGGTGTTCATTATGGAGAATCCATGGCTTGCAAAGAAGTCCAATTACAGTTCACCACAAAACCTCATTTGCTCATTGCTGCCACCTAAATGGCACTGCACCAGACCCCCAACTTTCACTACCATTGGCTACCCGAGTATTATTATTGTCACGATAAGCATTATTTTTGTCATTAACACACGCACACACACACACACACACAGATAAGGTATCTATACCTTTCTGGGACTCTCCATTCATTTCTACAGGAAAAATCCTAATCCCACTTATGACAACCTCCCTACCCAGCCCTAACCTTAACCATAACTAACCAAACAAAATACAAGACTTTTGGCTATTTTTTTGATTGCATCCACTGATTTTTATAAAATTTGGGACCGAAAAGATGTCATAAGGTCAAAATAATAGGTTTTTTTAAAATCACATTGTAGTAACATTGCGGTGCACGCACATACAGGTACAGCTCTACTATGCAGTATGGGTGTAAGAAAATATCAATACACTTGAGTGTTGCGATATTATGTTTTGTGTTTCCGTATTGGTTCTCAAAAACACTTTATTGATTTTTAATTAATAATAGTTTGCATGTAAAGGTTGGTGGCAGACGGTGGTTCATTTTGTGTTGTAGTTAAACCCCGTCCAATAGATAGCAGTGTTCTAATCTTCAGCCATTTGACTCTTTCACTTGAACACAACAACGTAAACTTAGGGTGTTTCTCAATACCAAGAAGGAGAATATCATACGTGTGGTCTTGGCAAGACCAGTCTTGCTAGCTTGCTTCCCAAGACCTAACTTGGGGTGCAATGAATCATGGGATTGGTCTTATTTGAAAAGGATGCCACAGATGCATCCTTGATATTTTGATCGGTGGCGCAAGAACAACATCCTGGGATTTTTTTTTTTTTTACCGTCCTCTGTACTTCTGTTCTTGAGTATTGGAACTGGTCTTCAGCAATGGAAGATGATGTAAAGCGGGTACACGAGAACACAAGTACAGTCAAGAACGCATATTGAGAAACACCTTGAGACTTATGAACCAAGATGGTGGCGCGCAGGTGCTTCGGATCTGAGTTCTTCGATGCCACTCTTTTGTTCTGTAATACAGTGGTGGTTGCGGTTCATGAACACAATCCGTTCCAGGAAAGTGGTCGTGAACCAATTTGTACGCGAACCAAGGCAATTTTTCCCACAAGAAAGCATTGAAATTCAATTAATTCGTTCACAAGCCTACCAAATAATAATTTTTGTTAATTGCTTTTCTGGTTTTTTAGTAAAAACTTTAAAGAAAAACACAATATAGTGTGGCGACGGGTGGACCGAGGCATTGCGGGAGCAGAGAGAGACATGGAGACTTGCTTGCCGGGGAAATCTCGCTCTTTATTAACAGTCTTTAACCTTTGTGTTGGTGTTGTTAATGGTTGCGTTTCCCTATTGTCGCGCGTGTGTTTGCCCGTGTCTTGTATGTACCCGGTCCGATCCTTGCCTGTATTTAGCGTATGTAAATCTTCAACAGCGTGTGCGTCTTACAACCTTGCGTTTCCCCATCTGCGTATTTCGGTTCGGTGCCTGTTGTGGTCCTTCTATTTACAATTGCACGCGGGGCATGCTGGGACATGCGCCATACTGGTGCTACACTAGTATAAAAAAGGAATCTGGTAAAGGAGTCTGTCAACCAAACTTTGTACGTGAACCAATGCATTTTTTTTCACAAAATTTTTGGTCGTGAACCACAGCATTTATGAACCGCAGGCACCACTGTATCTCTTAATATGGCATCTACAGGCTTGCTCCGAATGACATCTCATCGTATTTGTATAGTGTTTGTACCACCTAATCTATGTCAGGAAGGACATTTTGAGACAGGACAGGATTTCCGAATTACCGTTTCAGTCAAAAGACCTTTCATTTAAACACTGAGTTCTTCCAATGTACTAATTGGTCAGGGTTCTTTAGTCATACCTAGCTATGCCACTAATGTTAATGTGAAACAGCTAGATGAGTCTTTCAATCAAGGAAACAAACTAGTCAAAGCACAAGAAGAACTTTTTAGCTAAGCACAAGAACCTTTCAGTTTTAAAGTAGTTTGTTTTTAGTTAGCTCAAAGTGTCCTTCTTGACGTAGATTAGGTGGTAACCCTATTCGAGATAGTTCTTGGCGGTATACTGGGTCATCCGGTATACTGGTTTTAATTTCCCATATTACGCATTTTTCATATACTGCCATACCGTAAAATAGCTGAAACAACAGCTGTAACACTTCGAATTATATAATTTTGTTCGCTACAAGAAGTTCTGTGGATCGTTGTGCAGAGTGTATTAAGAGGGAACCCCTGTTAACTGTGTGTACCCTTTTTACTAACAGTTCTAACTTTAAACAATTCTCTCTATATAACTGTTTAGCATGTTGTAGAATTTATAGCCACTGTTCCAGTCAGTGCATGAAAATTAAGATTACGTGTAATATAATTAGGTCTGCAATTAAATGCATATTGGTAAACAAAAACCCTAATTTTATTGATTTATCCCAGTAATAATTATTAATTTCATTCCAGTTAAGCGAACATGTTGTTACCAAGCTAAATATATGGTAATAATCAATAAAACATGTCTCTAGTCTAAGGTGACAATTACAAATAAAATACAGAAGAGATAAGACATAACTACAAATAATATGAGAAAGACAGCAGACTAACTCAAACCGTAGTAACAGAATGGAAAAGATGAAAGCCAATGATCAGAAAAAGGCAGGAAAGCAGAGAGAAAAGAGAGGTGACTTCAGCTGAGTTTTGAATATGGGGAGAGATGTAGTTTTACAAAGGCTCAGGGGGAGGGAATTCCACAGCTTGGGGGCTACGACCCTAAATTCCCAAGCACCCATGGTGGAAAGCTAAAATCTTGGGACAGACAAGAGACCAGAAAACGAGGATCTAAGACTGCATATGAGAGAATGGGAATGAAGTAATTCTGTAAGACAGTGAGGAGTATAGCCATGGAGTGCTTTACATGTAAAAGGAAGAATTTTATATTGAATGCAATAAAGAACAGAAAGCCAGTGAAGGTCGTGGAGCATAGAGGTGATGTGCGCTGAGCGTTTAGTATAGTAAGGACACAGACTGCAGAGTTTTGAATATAATGGAGACAAGCGAGGGATTTAGCTGGGAGACCAATGAACAGGGCCTTATAATAATGCAGATGAGATGTAATAAAAGCATGAATGAGCATTTCAGCAACCTTGGTACTGAGTGCAGCACAAAGGTGTGGAATGTTGTGCAGGTGAAAAAAAGCCATCTCAGATAAAAAGTTTATATGATCTTCAAAGGTGAGAGCGGAACCGAAGATAAGACCAAGGTCACGTATAGGTCAACCAGAGTACAGCTACACCCACTGTTTTTATGCTTCCCTGGAGAGTACTGAACTTTTCACTTCTAGTGTCTTCTGATCAGTTTCTATTCAAACCCCCATATAAAAGAGATGGTTTCACATACAAAATTTTACTTTAGTCTTTGTATGTGTTTAGGTATTGGCATTTGACCTACATGCATTTTGCAAGGAGTTTTGGCCAAATTTAATATAATGTAAACAAGTGGTTTAATGATGCTTGTTTGGGAAGCTACAGGGTACTTTAATTCCTTTAATATATTGCAGGATAAAAGAAATAAGAAACAAATTATTCTTTCCTTAAGTGCATGGGGTGCTTTTCATCATCAGTTTACCTGCCTTTCTTATATGCCAGTGTTACCCAATCCACTCCTTCAGGATCCACAGGCAGTCCACGTTTTTGCTCCCTCCCAGCTCCACTGGTACTCATATATAGTAGTGATGGGCACCAGGAGATGGAAGCTCGCAGCTTTACGTCTTCATGGATACTAGGAAGGTGTGCCATGCCAATGTGGTAATGTATATCTGCTTGGTGACAAAGGACACACATTGTTCTTGTGACCAGGAATGTGGTTCTTGTCATTTACACACAGGGAGTGATGACGTGGGGCTCTGTGGGGGTTAGGTGAAATGGGCTGTCCCTACAATGCATAATATTCTGGCAAATTCAGTTGAATGTTATTCTTTCTTCCTGAATCAGTAGTGTTTTGTTTTGCTTTCCCTCTCTTATTGACCTCCGTGGCATTGGAAACCTGGGGGCCTGTAACATGAAGCAGGATTTCTTGTACAGCCAGATAACTTGTCAGATTTAAGGCAGTCTGGGCTAAATGTAAGTGGACAAAGATCAAGTCCATTTCAACTGAGGTACCTTAAATCCGAACAAGTTATCCGGCTAAGCAAGAAATCCTGCGTTGTGATACAGGCAATAAACAGTTTTTATCTGGCTCATCCCTATATCAGGTGATTCTGTTTGCTGATAGGCCCTTAGTCATTCTCGCATGTTATTTACACTTAATGTCCTCACCATGGTGGCACTCAGACTAGACAGGCTTAAAGTTCTCATCTGACCTGCTGACATGGTGTATGTTAAAATGCATTCGCTTTCATACAGTACTGTGCAAAACTATTTACTATTTACCTTAAATGAACAGTAACACACACAAAACAAAAAATTGAAAAAAGTTGCTGAAATCTTATAGGGTTGCCATGAACACTGCTTTTCAAACCTCTCCTCAGGGGCACCCTAGGCATTCAATGTTTTTGTTAAATTTCAGTACCAGCTCAACGAACTTAATTAGTTAATTAACTCAGTGAGATATTGATTAGGCAAACATGGTGTGCCAGTAGTTGAGTCAATGAATACTTGGGTATAGTGGATGGCTATTACAAGTCATAGTTTTATACCAACAAAGATAGCCAACAATTTTCCTTGGCAGGACTAAGTCTTCAGCACAGTACTGAATGCGTGTAGGTTATTCTATGCAATGTATTGATTTCCAGGGCAGATATTTATTTGTTGTGCTTTACTGTAAAAACACTGCTTCTGCTATGGTTTCTGTGGGAGTCTTTACTGTCCTTTCTATCCTGAGAAGTTCCTTAAATTGCTTCTGATTGCAGCCCTGAATCCTTGGGTAAAACTGACTGAAATGCCCGTTTGCTCTCTCTTTACCAGTAATGCAGCTGTGAGAGCAATATGCGTTCCCCATGTCTTCCTTAATGTGCAATTACTACAAAGGAAAGTCACTTCTAAAAGCTTTTAGATTTGAACTCTTTTATTTAAAAATCCTCTCTTTGCTGCAGTACAACCTTAAGGTGAAAAAGTATATATGTTATACCATTTTACAGTTATATGAGTTTGAATCAAGAGTGCATATAATGTTTAAATGCAAATAAAGTCATTATCAACTGGAATGTCTGGGTGTAACATTCTGGAATTTTAGATTGATGTTCTCGTATCGCTGATGATCTGTCTAGGCAGTAATTAATTATTGTTATCATTTATCCACCTGCCCTACAAGGGTTTATTTTATAACTTGGCACACATACATGGGTCCTACTCACTTTATCTACGCTGCTTCTCCAACACAAATTGCTTTGGCTCTTCCTGCAAATGGCCAGTTTCTGCAGAGTCAATTTCAATGTGTTACATCCTAACTCTCAGACACTTTGTGTTGTGTGTTCCTGATAGCTGCCTTTTAGCTTAGTTCAATGCATGGCTCTTTCTCTTTGGGTGAAAAGTCAGTCCCAGGCTGGACACTGGTGCCATCCAGTCATATAGCTCAGATGCTGGCTGTCAAGGCAGCCATCCTTTTCACTGGCAGTAATTTCAGACCACTGTGAGAACCTTCACAGTGGCACAGGCTGTGCATAAAAACCAATGCCAGGCCTTCCTGGCTCTTCCCCTCTGTCTGCTTCATCACTGCTCAGATTCATAGGACAGTGGCTAGACAAGCATACACTAGTGGTCAAAATTCTAGCATTTTTGGCATTACGCTTTAAACATTATTACACAAATATTGGTGGTAATGTTTATAGACAAAGGATGTTACAAATATATACTGGACGATTAAAATAAGTAACTGGAGCAACAGTTGAATAAAGTTCTGCAATATCTACAAATTGGAAGTGTTTCCCCAATTTTGTCCACCAGCATACAGTATGTCATGCATCTTCCTCCCTTGCTATATAAGCCCCCTGATTGGTGGATGAGGAGACTGATCTACCCCAATTGGATAGGCTTTGAAACCTGCCAGTTACCCTTTCGGTTCTGTCATTAAGAACATCACGGAACATCAATTATAAAAAAAAATAAAAAAATCAAAGCAAGTAATATATGCAGGAGTAGCAAATTGGGGGTGTCGAACAGTTCGGGTAGAAAAAGCCAGGTTACACCGCACCCCCCAAAACACGGGCTTTTCTGGGATTCAGGATGTTGGCCTGTTACTGCAGTCAGTCGAAGGCTCTAGTCACAAGCAGCTTCCTGTCAGAACGACACTCCATGGAGCAGGGAGACTGGGGAAAAGGGAGAATCTCTACAGAGGCGGGGCGAGGGTGCGAGCATCTGTATCACTGAACTCTGAAAAACAGAGCAAAGACTGGACAAACTGCTCTGCCTGCGAGCGTGGCCTGGCTGCTAAATGTTTGCACCCACCTTCTGTGGACAAACAGCCTAATGTGATTTAGCATTTGGCAGTGTCATTGTGAGAGTCACCATCTTGGTGTGGGGGGGGGAGTGATGCTGCAGGGACTGGCAGTGATGGGTCGGGGGTGGTGGCTATCTGCTCAGATGACAGACGTCTCCAAGCCCCCCCCCGGGCCCTCCACGTCGCCGCTGGAGCAGTGGCTGCCGTTGCTCAGCCCGTTGACTTGCGTCTCAGGCCCGCTGGGTTTTAGGCTGATGCTGGCACGGCTCATCTCAGTAATGGAGGAGTTGGTATGGTAACTGGAATGCCAGTCGACTCCCATCAGGCGTCCTCTGCACTGGACCTTATACCGCCTCCAGTGCCGTTTCAAAACCGCCTGCACCTGGTGAGAACAGGACAGGGTTCTAAGCAGAGGGAGGGGCTGACTGAACCAGAGAGCACTCACTTGACCCAGGCCTTCCTGGGTCACGGCCCCACTGTGTGCTTCATCACTGCTCAGATTCTTATTACAGTAGCTAAACAGGCATATGTCATGGCTCCTCCTCCCTTGCTATACAAGCCCCCTGATTGGTGGATGAGAAGACTGGCCCGCCCCCATTGGATAGGCTTTGAAACCTGCCAATTACCCTTTCTATTCTGTCATTAAGAACACCATAGAGCTCACTACACACCACACTGGCTCACAAAATACATTCCTGAGGGAGAAACATAACATTAGGTACTGCCAGATATCAGGAGGGGATAGAAATTACACTTATCCAGCACATGGCCATGCTGTCAAAGAATCACCCCGCTGCCCCAGTGAAAAATTCAGGATACATCCAAATGCTTAAAAACACATCCATTCGTAAATAATCCTTTGGTTAAAAGGGGATTTTGTTTAACCACTGAAAAACAATCACTTCACTGATACAATGTCTGACTCTGGGGTGAGCCCTGTAATGACCCAGAATGCTTTGCTCTTTCCACAATGTATCGCAGCAGTACTAACCTCTCCATTACAAAAACAGAATATGACTGCCACCAAGAAGCCCTGTGAAGAGAGGATAAAAAGAATGAAATGATTGGGGCACATATTCATAACATATTCACAGAGAAATGACATGCATAACCAGCCCAACTTTGTAAGCTAAATGGGGAATTATTGAATGGTTGAACAGGTATACACAAATCACATTAAAAATGTCAAATATTAAAATATTGAACGTTTACATTATACGTATTTCTATAACATTCTTCTTCAGTCTTACTGTAACTGAATTACATCATTGAATTACTGTAATATTAGTCCATCCATCCATCTTCCAACAGCTTATCCAGGTCTTGGGATCTAATATTAATAAATCTAATTTATACAGCATAACAAATTTAGGCCCTCATGAAATGCAGCTGAAAGATGGGCAGGTGGGTGGATGGATAATGCACTTCGATGCAAGACACTCAGAACACATAGGCAGAAGAAGTGAATGCAATTATTTCTGTTACTATTGTTGAGCTGCCCGACCTACTTAATGCACCTTGGTTTGGAAGACAATAAAAATGCGTGGATGGGGGGGGGGCAGCTTTCAGTATCTGATCCTAGGGGACCCACAGTGCAGGTTTTTGTGGGCTGTCTGACAAGGAGATGGGAGCAAAAATGCAGACCTTCTGTGGATCCCCAAGGACTTAGTTGGGAAACACTGGGCTAAAGGGCCGTGTCTTTATTCAGTCATCAGCCTTGAGAAGTACACAGTCATTAAAAGCATCTGGCAAGAACATGCTGCAGATGACATTTACAATAATGGAGCGCCCTGAATATGCATTGGACTTGGTAGCAGATGCCTTCCCACACCTCTCCAGCAGCAGGTACTAACAGGAACACCCTCAACATCTCAGCATGCATACACAGCTCAAGTCTGCCTGCTGGGCCTGAGGCCAACAAATGCTCCAGTGCAGGAACGTGAATTGTTGCAGTTTCTGAGCCAAATTCATAACACAGCAGCACTACGTCACCATAAAGTAAGGCCTCGGGCGGCCGGATGGGGCAGACACACCTGGAAGTGCATGAAGATGTGCATGATGAAGTCGTAAACAGCCAGAACCACACGGCCCTTAGGTCTCCAGGGTACCAGGATAAACTGCACCCCAAGCAGTGGCACCAGAATGAGGGCGGCTCGCACTGCCTTCATGTAAGTGTTGGACTCGGCACTGTGGGTAACCTTCAGTTTGGTAATAAGGACCCGCACAATATTTAGCAGGAAGAACAGGTTCACCTGGAGGGTGGATGGATTGGAGAACAGAAGGAGCAAGGGGGGAAAGCAGGGGAATGAGTAAGCTTAGCCTTCTTGATTATTCCCTGGTGAAAAAAACGTTTGCATGGAAATTTAATTCTCAGTATGTGTATGCACAGCTGAAAAGACAATAATGACTAAATTAGTAAGGTATTTGTGTATTTGTGAACATGAATTTCAGCTGCTTGCAATTATCTTGCACCACATGTTCAATGTTTTCTTATTTTCAGTCCATTTAAAGAAAGGAAGAATGTTTTATGCAGTTCATGCACTCACCAGCAGGGCAGCGTGAATGGGCCCGTGGATGATGTACACCAGGTGGGTGTCTGAACTGATCCAGCAGCTGTGGGGAATATCGAAAACACACACACACACACACACACACACAAACACACACACACACATACACACACTGCTTGTTTGCATGTACAGGAAACGCTTCTTTTTCTTATGTGCTGAGGGAGGACTATTTGCTTTCATGTATTACACATCTCTAAATATGCTTATCACGGGTGTTTCCATTCCCAGAGAATACACTCAAGGACACAGAGGAGTCCAGCAGCCACTCTCTGAATGTGCCTAGACCAACGTTTCCCAATCCTTGGGGACCCACTGACAGTACACGATTTTGGGGAGCTGGGAGGGAGCGAAAATGTGGACTCTCGTAGGGAGCAAAAACATGGACCGACTGTGGGTCCCTCAAGGACCGGATTGGGAAACACTGGCCTAGACACTAACCGCTCTAGAAAATGTACTGGCTCGCATAGCCATCAGTCTACTGCTGTGCGCTTTTATGCTGAAAAGACAGACAGCACCATGTTTGGATGCAAAACTGCAGAACAGCTTTGATGCCACGCCATGGAAACTACAGGGTGCTCTAAAGAGTGCAGTGAGAAGTGTGCAGTGGTGCGGAATGCCGCGTACGGCCTCAGAGGTGTGCTGACGCATTAAGCGATGCTGTCCAGGCCGGTTCCTTACTTGTCATTGTAGAAGAGCCACCGAGCCACAGCGTATGTGACAGCGGGGATGAGGGGAAAGCCTGGAAGAATCCAAGTCAGGAGGGTGTGTGTGTTAGCATTAACATTAGCAGCTCATGTGACCTCGTTCAGCATCCTCTAAGCTGCCTTTCTATTCAAGGATGTGCTTCATGCTAACATTCGTAATTCAGAACAGCAATTCGCCTTCAACGTGCACAGTATGAGCTGTCCTCCTTGTGAGGTTACTCTCATTAGCATTGCTCTGTGTCAGTGTGTCTGTTCAGCTTGTCAATATAGCTCCCAAACAGGACCTATACTGTAAATAGGTAAAAAAAAAATGGCCAAATAAACTGAAATGGCTGCATGTACATGGGCTGAGAGAACTCCATTTTCAAGCTTTATTCTTCTCTTCAGGAGATGAAGCAAGGTAAAAAAATATTCCACTATCCAACTACAAAACTTCGTATGACACAATAAAAAAGATGATAAATAGTATAAATTTGCTGGTGAAGGTAATTCCATTGAAAAGTAAGGATAATAGCTTGGCAAGTCATAAAACCTAGTTTTATGTTGTTTTAAAATGTGTTTGGGAAGTTTCCTTGAAGTTGCAAAATCAAGCTTCTAAACAAGGGGTCTTTAAATCCGGACCTCGATTCCAAATCCAGGCCTGGTTTTTATTTTTCACAGGTAGTTAGTTTAATAATTACTGATTCTTATTGGCCAGAGGCTTCACTCCTGGCTCACAGGAAGAGGAAGACTGGAAAATCAGCAGGGCTTAGTCATTGAGGACCGTGATTTGAATAGCTCAGTTCTAAACAGAAGACCAATTCTTCATCCTAACTGGAACCTGATTAAGGGTTTTGGGGTGGACATTTTGGGTAGATTCTGGGCCAGCAGAGCATACTCACCCCATCCCAGGACGTAGTACCAGCCCAACTGCTGCTCCCCAACAAACACGGCCACGATGATAAGGGTGTGCAGGTAGATACCCTCACACAGCATCCAAAAGTAGTTGGTTCCATAGATGTACAGGTTCAAGACAGACAACACTTTGCAGCCTATCTGAAATCAACACATAGAGACCACATGGGTTTGTTTATGGGCAGCGTCTTACACAGAATCCCATTTTGTACTTGCAAACATTCCTGTGATTGGTATGAGTATATTCCTGATGATGGAGCAACAGGAGGGCCCTTTCTGAAAATATTTTGGCTATGGGCCAAAATTGCCTCACCAAAGTATAAAGGTGAGGCAACCACTATTGACGCATATGCCCGAGGGTCTAGCATTTGTCCCTTGGTTCCATAAGCTCTCACGACTGTTCGATGTCTCTCGGGGAGACTTACAGGGTTTCGTTCCACTAGCTGCTGGTTGTTGGCCACAGCGGAGAGCCAGATGACTGTGCAGATGGAGTTCAGGATAAAGGAGAGGAACATGTTCTTGTGGAGTGAGATCCTCTGGCAGCTGAGACTCCTGAGCGAGCACCACAACCACAGATAGATTGTAAGACAAGGCAGGAAACCTCCTACCACTATCAAAGTACATCTACTCGTCACTAGGGGGAACCAAAGAGAAGCCCCTGTGCTACAATCACAGCACATTAGGGGGCGCTTACTTGAAGCAGGAGAAGATACCGAGTGAAATCAGCAAGGACACCACTGAAAGGCCATGGCCCACAATGGCCAGGTAGTACAAGCTGAAAGCAAGCTGGAGACAGGGAAACATAGTCAGGGCCAGTCACAGCAGGAGTCAGACTTCTGCAAGTCTGGAGTGGTTTCTATAACGTAGGACTTTGATCTACAGCACACAATTAAATTTGAGGTTTGAGAAGAATATGAAAGTCAGTGGCCGTTATTTACGAATGTCTCTGCAAGTGGGTTTTGCTCAAGTACCTTGAGTTTCTCTTGGATGTAAGCAGAGCACTGGGTGTAGTTTGACCAAATGCGATCGCTTTCTGGGTGACGGAACCACTGGCCATCAGGGTTGCACACTTTCGTCACCTTTTCTGAAACAAAAATGGTGGAGATTATCCCCTGAATGCACATTGTGTCCAATTCAGCTCAAATTTTGGGGATGGTCGCTATCCAGACAGAGGTCGCATGGAACATTCTTGTCCGAGTAGGTGGTTAAACAGGCACAGTGGTTCACTGGTTAGTACTGTTGGCTCAGACTGCCAGGGTCATGTCTTGCCTTTGCTCTGTATGTGTGCAATTTGCGTGTCTTCTCTGTGCCCTGGCAGTTTTCCCGCGCGGTCCAAAGACACTCTATCAGCCTAATTGACACTTCTATAGTACCTGCTGTTTGGGCACTATGATGGACTAGCACCCTGCCACGATGTATACTGAGCTGACTGGGACCAGATCCAGGCCCACTCAACACAAGAAGCTAAGTATCTGGAAGATGAATGGAGGAACAGAAGCTTATGGAACACATGCATCCATGAAAGTGGGATCTCACCAGAGGGATCGAAGTCCTGGAAGTACTCGGGACAAAACTGCATTGCCGTCCCTGGGGGGGAGTCGCCCCAGCACAGCCAGCCGTCCCATGTGCGGTTGCAGTAGGGACCTGTAGCAGAGACACATACATGAGGCACAGAGCAGACCTACAGCAGACACAGACACAGTAATGCTCTTGGACTGTCAGGGACATCAGTCTGCCATTATAAATACAACTCCAATGGCTGCAAAGTCTCCTGGATCATACAAGCAAAATGTTTTTGTGCTAGGCTCACTCTGTGCCTTATTGCTCCATTTATAGGTAAGATGAGGAGCATGCACTGATACGGTGCGCTGCCACACCCACCACATGACAAACCACCTCAGGGATGAGAACCTGAGTGCAGCCATGTGGCAGGTGATACCTCAGCACCACACTAGTCCGTACTCCCAGTGGCTGGAGAGCCAATCCTGCCACCAACCCCCAAGTTTTTCCCTGTAAGTTGGAGGACCTCCTTATAGGGCCGGATGTAGATTAACGTCATACCCAGGAGAAAGCAAATGCAGGTTAAGGGCCTTGCTCAAGGGCCCAATGGAGTAGAATGACTCTGGGCATTCATGAGATTTGAACCAGCAACCTTCCAGTTACTAGCACAGATCCCTAGCCTCAGAGCCACCACTCCACACGTGCACATTTATAGGAGGACTGTATAAAACGAGACAAACTCAAGAGGCCAATGGAGTGCTATATATAAAACTTCAGGATGGAAAATGTGGCCTTGGGAGATTACTGGGAATTTACGGTCCTCCCAGTGGCTTTCTCTGCTGCCCCTTGCAAATATTCCCTGTAAACAATGCGAGGAAGTCTGAATGTAGAGCACACGGGGTCAGGAAATACTGCACAAAGCAGCCTCACAAAGTGGCTTATTTAATGTGGCATCGTTTCCTACCTCTGTCTTTTTGCTGAGGAGCCCACAACACACATTCACACCAAAACAGAACACCAAACACACACACACACACACACACACACACACACTGTACAATGAAAAACTCTTAGACAGCCAAAGAAAAAGATGTCTAAATGATAAAGTTGGAGTAAAACTACGATGTCTGTCAAAGTGTGCCAACTTAGCTAAGCTATCCTCCCCTAAGGATATGTTTTCTTAGCAGCATTCATTATATAGGTGAAAATTAAATTTAAATGCGAAGCCATTCACCATTCTCAGCGTGAGGAGGGTCAGTGATGATCTTCAGGTAGCACTCAAACTGCGCTGACAGGATCTGTCCTCGGGAAACCTTCAGCTCCAAGCCGGTTGGTACCACAAATGACTCTTCTGTGCCCACCTCATCGCAGCAGCCGTCCTGTGGGAGTTCACAGGCATGCAGGTGACCGACCCGCTTGGCCCCATCCCAAACAGGAAACAGGCCGAGGCTCGCTCCTTACCTCAGCAGCCTGCACAAACAGCAGCATCCAAAGAAGCTGTCTCATCCCCATGGCTCCAGTGGGAGGGTCAGGGCATGAATCGACTGCGGGAAGAGAAAACGGGAAGTGACTTCCTGCACTCATGGGGGGGATACGGGAGAATCCAACTGGGCGGCTTATAAGTGCTTTTTGCTGCCTCTCGACAGTCTTTCATAGCGAAACGTGCCGTGCGTGCTTTGTGCCTCTTGCATGGCTTGCATGTGTGGCATGTGCTGAAGATTAGGACGCAGTTCTGCTTTCCGTCATTCCCCCGTGAATCCAGAGGGCACGAGGCTGACCGTGAAGGAAAATGACGTTCAGGGGTTGGGGGAGGTATTTCAGCATGCCACTTGAGGCCTTTGCTCTACTTTGGTCCCACTCCGGGGATGGCGGGCACATCTGCGTTTATAAGGCGCCTGTTTCAATGTTCCTGCCTGGTGGGTAATTAGCATATGCGTAACTCACTCCCCCGGGTGCTTTTCTTGCTTCTTGGCCCTGTTTGGGAATAAGGCAGAAGCACAAACAGCTCCAGCCCTGAATAGGGGAGCTGGTGGGGGTGACCATGTGTGGACTTGGGAAGAGGAAGGTTCACTGGAGACTGATGAAAAGCATGGGAAAAAGGTGTGATTTCATTAGGGTGGGGGAGGATGCGGTGCACTGCAGATAAGAGGAGCATGGCGGGAAGAGACACCGATGGCTCGGTAAGAATTCACACTCAAAGACCAGACATCACCTGATCCTGTAGACACGGGGGATCCAGAACAAGACACACACAGACAGGCAGCGACTCCGCAGCGCTACACAGCACATACACTTCTGGGCTATGCCTTTCTTTGGGGGAATCCACCATAGTAAAAGAAAATGCAGCTTCCAAAGATGGGTGTAAAATACTTCGGGTTCATTTTCAGATTGGTCCAAGCAGTTTCAGATGAATACAGTGATGCAGAATCCATAATATTAATGGCCAAAGTTTACAGATTATAAATAGTGTATATTATTAACGGTCAATGTCTCATTATTAATGGACTTGAACTCTGTACATAGATGCATGTATAAGCTACATGGCCCTTTTCATCATTATTGACAGGGCATCATCGCTGCTCAGTTATTTAGACACAAAATAGAACAGTACTGCAAATCTGAAAATATGCTGATTACAAGCTTGTGGTGTTGGAGCCAGCTGGGTTTTGGTCACAGGCCAGTTGCAGAGAAACTGACTGTGCTTACACTCAGCGTTTGACCTCTGCATTAAGGCATTCCAGGTTAAGTCTAGCTTCAACAAAAGCTGTAGATAGTAACTTGGATATAATGCTGAATTTAAAGCTCTCCAGTTTTATATTACTGCGTAGCTGTCAGACAGCTTAACACTTCCCTTATACATGCATGGTAGTTCAGATAATTGGTATGTTCTACAAGGGGCTAAATGGATAATTAAATGGTACAAGTATCAGGATAAGCAGGCCCTAAATGATCGCCCTATTATGTGCATGGGTTTCATTTGCACACATCTGAGTCCTTCTTTTTGGCTTTAAAAGACATTAGTGCTGATATTATGCAGTGTTGATTTCTTATTGTTATGCATATTTGTCACACGTTTCAGATCATCAAACAATTTTTAATAAGAGGCAAAGATAACCAGAGTAAATACAAAATGCGGTTTTTAAATGATGATGTCATTTAAGGGAATAAAGCTATCCAAACCTACCTGGCCCTATGTGAAAAAGTAATTGCCCCCTCCATTGGTAAATCATGAATTAACTGTAATCAACCACAAATATAGGCCTGATCACTGCCTGAACTGGTAAATCAAGAAATCACTGAAATAGAACCTGTCTGACAAAGTGAAAAAAAACATTATATTTTTTTTAAAAAGCAACACATCATGCCACCATCTAAAGAAACTCAGGAACAGATGAGAAACAAAGTCATTGACATCTATCAGATTGGAGAGAGTTACAAAGCCGTTTCTAAGGCTTTGGGACTCCAGCAAACCACGGTGAGAGCCATTATCCACAAATGGAGAAAACTTGGAACAGTGGTGAACCTTCCCAGGAGGGGCCGTCCTACCAAAATCACTCCAAGAGTGCATCGACAACTCATCCAGGAGTCACAAAAGACCCCAGAACAACATTTCAAGAACTGTAGGCCTGCCTCACTTAATGTCTTTGTTCATGATTCAACAATAAGAAAGACTGGGCAAAAATGGCATCTGTGGGAGAGTTCCAAGGCGAAAACCACTGCTGACCAAGAAGAACATGATGGCTCGTCTCACATTTGCCAAAAAGCATCTTGATGATCCCTAACACTTTGGAAAACGCTTGATTGCAGTTCTTACTGCCAAGGGTGGCACAACCAGTTATTAGCAATTACTTTTTCACAATACTGTATGTATATCACATAGACGCATGAAACAATATACTTGGCCTGTACAACATGCAATGTTAATATCAACTGTCATATCGCAAGGACCACAGTAGTCAGCAAGGTTGAGACCATCAATAATGCTGAAATATTTTCACTCTGCCATGAAAAACAAAACTTCGAAAGCTTTGCAAATTTGATTGTTGCTTTTCAAGATTATCTAGTATATGTTTAAACTAGGGCTGTCAATAGATTAAAATATTTAATCGTGATTAATCGCACAACTGTCCATAGTTAATCACAAATTAATCGCA
>JAODLD010000113.1:27498285-27509568 GCA_026781065.1 Mormyrops boulengeri
GCTGTCAAAGTGTGTTAGCTTAGCCATTTCAAAACCTCTGCTAAAATTACTCCAGTATTTGCAGCCACCATTCAATTCACCTATGTATTTTTTAACTTGACCACTAGCACACCTCGTATAGCTAATCAATATTTTATTGACATTTTTGAACTAATTTAATTAATTGATTAAGTGAGCTGGCGGTGAAATTTAATAAATATATGGAATGGCTGAGGTACCCCTGAAGAGAGGTTTGGGATCTGAAGCGATGTTCATGTAGCCGTCCGACTAGATATCAGTAACTTTTTGGAGAGCAGAAGAAATTTTTACTCGTGTTTATCGTGTTACTCTTAATTTGTATATGTTCTAATGTTAAATTGTGTTGTCTGTTCTGTGCAAATGTGCACTTACTGGCCAGATAAATAGCTTTAAACATTTCTTTTGACTGCCTAAGACTTTTGCACAGTACTGTATGTCAAAGAAGAAAAAAAATGCAAGAAATATTTGTAGTAGGGCTGCATAATACTGGAAACATTTCAGATATCATGATGGGAATTTTATTGCGATAAATACTGAGAAATTTATAAAGCAAGAAAAAGCTGAAAATTTACTAAAAATAAACTATAGCCAAATAGTACATATTCTCTACCATTAATCTGTCAATTAAGTCATTGGTGTTGCTGTGAGTTGTACAGACACAAAGCAGTGCCGACAAATTATTTGCTTTTGCTCAATATAGTCTCTATGGAATCCAAAATATTTCCATACAGCGGAATGTGAATGTCTTTTGATTAACACATGTAGAGCTCACTGCATGCAGAGCTAATCTCAACGCAGCTGACTATTGTGGTGTTTCAACAGAAAAATTGCATATCTTGTCGGCCTAATTTGTAGCAATGCTTTTTCATGACAACCTGACTTAGGCTTTAAGCGAGGTCACATGTCGATGTGGCCAGCGCTGCGTGTTCTCAAAGCACCGATGTCCCCCGCGCAACCCTATTTGAACCCCTGTACACATTATCTTGGTACACCCACTGTGCCTGCCCAAAAAAGCTCAGGAGCTGGGGGTCCCAGACTGTGCCACGGGTTGCGAAAGAGTCCAGACCATAGCAGCAGAATGTGGCACCTATTAATACACCCTGACAGCTGCAGAGGAGGAGCACTGTGTCCCCTCAGGATGTGGGGTGCACAGCTGCCATCTGCACGTTCACATGATGAGCTGCGAAGCACCAGCATGAGTTCAGGGAGGCCCCACCGTACGAGAGGGGATCTAAAACAAACAGCTAACTGGGGTTAAAGCGACACACAATATCCACATGGCACAGACTGAACCAGATGCTAAGAAACTAATCCATGTCCATTACACACTCACTTTTTACTGGTCTGCCACAGATAATGTTTAATAACAAAATGCAGCAAAAGAAAACTATAATATTATACCTGGTATTACATGCACATTAGCTGTCAGTAAATTACAATGGTCATCTCAGGGAACATTTAATGCTTTTTAATGATTTAGTATTTTACAAGCTGTCAAGATACATACAAAACTATTGCCTTTCATAAGATTTCATCATTGATTTGCTTATAACCAAATTCTTTGAAACTGATTTGTGTTATTGGGTGTTTCATTATATGATTTTAGTTTATGATCTTATGGTGACGACAGTTGTATTGGGAGAGCGGGTAGAGCCACATAATACTGGGATGGGTAGGGAAGTGTGGAAATACTGAGGATGGGGGGATGGGGGGTCACTATGAAAAGGAAACAGGCTAAATGCTAAACAGCAAATCTGACATTTTGGGAGGGGTCCCATCTCCCCCCAATTAAGCAAGAAGCCCTTGGTTGAGCCCTTGGAACCCAATACACAGAAGACAAAACATGAAACAAACAGCCATTTCATGAAGATAAAGAAATACGTGTCAGATTCAGGTATGACCTGTGCAGGATGGGCATCAGCATCTCATCAGGCATGCCTGTGAAAAAACCAAAACTCTTCAGTTTATACCATCAGCGTGAATAAGGGATGGCTTGCACTGCAGCAAATCAACACCTCATTCTTCTGACACTCCATCATATTACATTTGAGCAAAGTCCAGTCAGACAGCACTTCTCCTATGCACACCTTAACTGGTTGCTGATCCTGGTTACATTTCTAATTTCACTGTCTCCTTGATAGTCTGGTACTACAGCTGAGGGTCATGCTTAGCAGAATCAACAATAACAACTAGTGATGCATAGATCCGATATTCGGATCTGTAATGGCGCTGATCCAGGCCTATTTGACGGATCGGGTATCGGCCATAGATGACCAATCCAGTGGGAGCGTAAGAACATCAGATAACAGGGTGACGATCTGGAAGTATTTTATGTGTTTAACAGCAACTAGTAGCACAGCGATTTGCAATCTTTGTAAAAACAAAGTTTTGAGAAGTGGGAGTAGCGTTTAGTGGAAAATCCCCCTAAACAAAGGACGCGTCATTGTGTGAAACAACGCAATTAGTGTGAAAAATGCAATTCATGATTTGGGAGTCGCTGGCTTGGGCTGTTCTGCGCACTTGCTGCAGCTTGAGGGGCTGCGATCGCAACAACGTGTAAATGACGCTGTTGCCAGTGGGAGAAAAGTTGTGGGGCATTTTAAGCATTCGCCACTTGCGTATACTCTCTTGGAAAATACTGAAACTGAACTGAAAATACCTCAAAATCGCTTAAAACAAGATTAACGTTTAAAACAAGATTAACGCTTAAAACAAATAAGGTTGCTGTTGTTAGGGATGGGCCGATTCACATTTTTTCAGTTCCAATCCGATTCCGATACACAACTTCCCATACAGTATCCCATACAAGATCTCTTTTTACTTTAATATTTTAATTAATACTTTATATATTATTCATATTTTCAACTAGTAAACACAGATAAAAAAATCTTTAATTAGGCTACCAGAAACATACATAACGTACTGTTCCACACAGGCAATTTTCAGGAAATGCCCCCAAACTCTCACTCCCCCATTTTAAGAGAAGCTAGGGTGTCCAAGAGCAAAACCATGGCGTCTTATTCTCATTCAAATGTCTCATTGCGAAGCAAACAAATCAAGACAAGACAAATGGGAAGCAGACTGCAAGGCCTCTGTCCACTTTCAGTCAGGTGAGACTGCCATCAAGTCGACGGCACTCGACTCCTGTACAGGCCTGTGCATGAACATTTTTGATTTGCACGAAATCTAGCATGTGCATTATACTTCCAGAGCTCAGAAATGGTTTTCTGATATATTTAATGTTTGAGAATGTATTCTTATGAGCTGTAACTTACTTATTATTACAGCTATATGGCTTGGCTATGGCTCATTGGGGGAGTGCAGTAAGTACTTTTTGATGGTATAGCTGGAAAGGTGAAATCTACCTGGCCTGCATGACACTTCTGATAATGGGAACATAACTATGAGACATCCGGGTTTGAGGGATCACTTGTGCCATTAGGAATCTGTGCTGAAGCGTCTTTTCTGTCTACTTAGTTTTTCTTTTTAAATTTCATCTTTTCTCAGAAGAAATTAAATTTTCACGTGAGTTTCTTCAAAAATGATGATGCCAAAACTATTTGGAAATTTGCCATATTTTAATGGAATGATCCGGTGGTAACTGCACATTTGGAACTACGGCCTTCCTTCCGGTCCTTTATACCTTTGCACCTGGATGCCAGAGATGAATAGTTTGGGTCCAGAAAGTAAAAATCCAAGATTTTGTTTCAACCAACTAGTTGAGTACTCTGTGACTGTTACTCTTTATACTCACCTGGTTAGCTGAAACAAAATCTTGGTCTGGACTTTTACTCTCTGGACCTGAACTATCCATCTCTGCTGGATGCAATTCCCTGTTTGTCATTCCAATATTACTGTGTCTTCTCTGCATCACCCTCAAATGCATACCAGTGTACACACCTCAGAATCGTCCAGTCAGACTTCATTCTAAAATAACACTTAAGTGGAAATTCTTGAATTTACCCCATTTTGGCAATACTTGTTTACACAAGCAATACTCCATAGCCACAGTTCCTTACCTTTCCATAGTATGACTTCATTGAAAACCAGCATGTTTGTTAAGGACCAAAACAAGCAGCATAATTTCTTTTCTCTGTGAACAGGTGTCTGTTGAATGACATCTCCTGGTATTTTGTGCCCCCCCGCTCTCCACTCAATGATCCTGTTTATGTTACAATAGTAGCTTATGATGTGAGCTTATGATTCGAAACATGCCTGTGACAAAACGCTTCATGGCAAGACTTGGCATGCCAGCCATCCATGCAGATTAACGTACTCGCGTGCATTGGAATGACTGTACCAGTTACACTGAGGTCCCCAATTCAATGACACACCATTTGCTGGGACAAAATCACATTTGCTTCCAGCATTCTGAAGGTAACTCTTAGTTAAAACTCATTCAAAGGTATATAGTTTATTTCCATTGGAAACTCCCTAGACAATGGTACGCAGATTAGTTGGTTATCTGCTTTGGCCCTTGGTATGTGCTACACGTGTTTGCTCCATCTTGCTGCAGTCTCTTATCTGGTTTGGATGGTACTTACTTATCTCCTCCACTTCTGATCTAGGAGCACTGGATGATATTAAGGGTCTTATGTCATCGACATATGAGACACATTTATTTAACAGAACGAGAATACAAGGAGGTCCTAAGTACTGGGCCATTTGGAATCACAGGCATTTCAGTCTTGATTTTCACAGACGAAATTCAGCTTTTGCATAAGTATGAGATTTTAATTTCTTAGCTACTATGATTTCCGATACAAGTATTTCCTGTGCGTACAATAATTCTGTATGCGCAAAATTGCTTTCTGCATTCTTATTTTTGTGTGTTCCCACTAACTGGAACGGTTTAAGTTTTAAAAATGCCTTATTCTTTATTTATTTTGCACCTTTTATACACTATGTTTTTGTCTTTTTACTTTCTTTGAAAAGCATATGCCTTTAAACTTGCCCGTATCTATGGTGTACTGAGGGAAACGCTGCCAAATACGCTCCCCATCTACTGCTAAAAATCATTCCACATTAACATAATATATAGGAATTAAGCCTGTACTCCGTCAATAACTTAATAGTTTCAAAGATCCAAACTACTCTCTTCTCTTTACAACTGAGTACATACATTAGTTTTGACTTCGAGGTTTACACAAGATAAAGCTCCGTAAAATAAGATTGAAAAGATTTCACATCATATAAAATTAACTCGGCCCTGCAATTTACACCTCAGACGAACACATACAGGTGAACCAGTTTGCAGTGGTTAAAATAAATGTTAAACGAGTGATATGCTATGTACTGTTGTTATTGCGGGACTTTAACAATGCATGTAAATAATTCCCACCATATCTAACATAATTAATACCCTGGCATTTACACGAAACATCGCTTTATAATGACAGGTTTTGTGAACTGATTTATTATCGATTGTTCATCCACTAAAACGGTTTGCATATTTATTAAAGAAACTGTTTTTCTTCCATGAAACCCATAAACAACTCGAATGTAAGCACAAGGTTTAAAAGCAAATTAACCTACCTTAAAATATTTAGGAGTCCGATGTCAGTTCCTTTGTTTTTACGTCTTCCTTACATTTTTTTATACGGAACTCGAGGCGGTCACCTCCCCAAACCTCCTCTACTAAAGCCGAGGCAGAATAGCCTTTAGTCACCGTTTCTTTAAAAAAGGACTCGTGAAAACTCTACACTCTTCTCAAATTTTCATCCATAACTTTTCCTTCAAAAGATATTTTAAAACCGTGTCATATTTGGGAGAATCGTTTTAAATGCCACGCGTATAAATCGTTGCGCGTGAAGAAAAAAAAAGTATAAATAAGTTCACCTGCAGCGTTTCGCTGATTTGAAACGTGCCGAGCCGGACTAAACAGCCCTGCTCTCGTCAATACCAATATCAGCTCTCCGATATCTAATGCACACGTATTTACTGGACTACACGATATCCAGGCTGTAACTACCATGCACGGCTTCGTGACCCTGCTGTACAGGCGACGTCTCGCTCCCGCGAGCACTGACTGCAAACGGACACGCGCTCCAGCCGCGCTCTCAGCCCGGAGCTCATGGAGCCTTTAAGATCGCTTAGTGTACAATACGAGGCGGGTCTAACGCGATCATGCTCAAGGCGTGATGTGTAGATTTTTCCTCCATTAAAACTGTTTACATATTTATTAAAGAAAATTGTTTTGAAAAGCCATAAACAGCTGTTAAAATAAACATTAAAAAACAAATATTAGCACAAGGTTTCCTGTAAATACCACGGCATTAATTAGGTTGAATATGGTGGGAATTATTTAAATGCATTATTAAAGTTCGGCATTTACCAACAGTACATAGCACATCACTCGTTTTACATTTATTTTAACCACTGCAAACTCGTTCATCTGTATGTTTTCGTCTGATCGAGGTGTAAATTACAGGGTCGAGTGAGATAATTTTATATATTTTGAAATCTTTTGAGTCTTATGTTATACGGACTTTTACCTCGTGCAAACCTCCAAGAGAAAATTCATGCAGGCCTATATACTCAGTTGCAAAGAGAAGAGAATAGTTTGATATCACTATATTTTACAGTCAACGATATGTGGCCATTGCTAATTTGAAAATTGTTATGCTTTATATTCCAGTAAGGCACCGTTAAATTACTTCCAATGCAACAAACAACCAAGTAAACAAGCAAACAAACAAACTCAATTTTTTATCCCAAGTTTAATTTTCATGGACAGGAGACACCGTAGACGGAATGTATACCTGAATTTTTCCTCTTAAATCTGTAATCCCTTAGTCTTACTAGTTCTATATAAATAGCTATACATTATTAGCATTATGCAACTGCGGCTCCACTTTTCAGGATCATAACATTCCCAGCTGAGTTAAGGAGGGCTGCAACCGTCAATTTAACATAAGTGACCTGTCTTTGCAAAAAGGGTGTGTGTGTGTGTGTGTGTGTTTGTGTGTGTGTTTAGAGGATTTTTGATATATTTAGATTTTTTATTCATTTTGTCTAAAACCGACGTACAAAAGTGAGGCAAATGGCACATACCTTATCAACTTGGTAGGTTTGAGGACAAAAAGGAAAAGACCGCTCCCTGCAGGATATTTAATGTCAACTCACAATATTTATAGTACATATTGCAAACGAAAATGAGATGTGAGACAATATAGGCGTACAAGAAAGTGGTGCAAATTAATAAATAGGTATGTAAGAAAATGTATATTTATTAAGAGAGATATATAATAATAATAATTATAATAATAATAATAATAATAAAATGTATTATTATTATTATTATTATATATATTTTAGTATATATGCTGTGCGTAACTGTAAATTGACAGGTAGTATGTTGTAGTCGGTATAAAATGCTGTGCAGTTGTGTTTTGTGGCTGGGGTAAGTGTGAGCTAACTGGCAGGTGTCATTGTAGTCAGAAGTGACTTTTTAGCACACCATAGTATAACGAGCCAGTGAATAACAATGATCCAAGATAGTGCCCCATTGAGCAGATGGGCCGAATTGTTCATGATGTTCTCCAATTTTGCCACCATCTTCTACTCTGAAAGTCCTTCAGGGGTCTAGGGCCACTCTTGAAGTAGAGCCACCTTTCCTAATGACTTTGTTCAGTCACTTGTGGCAGTCACATGCCAGTTCAGCTGATCTTGCCCAGTAGATAACAGTATAGAGAAGTACATTGGTTTCTGTGGTGTGGTAAAATGTCTTCATACTTGCTACATATGTTAGTAATCCCACGAGTGCATTTCCTTCCCCTGAATGGTGATCATACTTCTCACTATGCATAACCCACGGAACATGTGTCATGTCATCTCACCAAAGCAAATCCATCACAATACGTGGATAATTATTTTCCCAGATTATTTCTGCACAATGTTTCAGTACAGTAAATGGGAAATCAAATTCCAGATTTGCACATACTTGATTATATGCGTCCGACACAAGGTTACTCATTAACTTTTGTAGACTTTAGTCTACACTTAAGAGAGAAAGGACATCACACAGAAATACAAGACTTACTTCGCGAATAGATTTATAAGGTAAGAAATTTTAAAGTAAAATTGTGTAAAATAATCCAAAAGATAACAGCAGGCCTATGTTGGTAACAATGATGTGGACCAAGTTGACCGTATAATATATATTTAATCAATAGAACTCCACATTTTGTAGTGACAAAACTAGAAAATCAAAATCAGCCTCTGGAAATAGTCTCCTTAAGGGTGTTTTATCTGGTATAACAAATTGTTGGATTCAAGCTCTTAAAAGTTGAAATCTATGTAATTGAATGACCTACCATTAAAGATGAATTACTCTATGCCTGAATGAAATATATTTAAATAGAATTTCATAGGCCATGTAGTCCTAAACACACAAAACACTGCATGGGGTGAAAGTGACAGTTCATCTCATCCTGTAAAGTAGAGTGTGTCCGTAGGCAAAAACATCATTTTAGTGCTACTAGCATATAGACTACTATGCCAAATAATTAAATACTCAAATAATTAAAAATTCCAGAAATATTGTATATTCGCCTCTGCCCACAGATTTATAGCCTAAGGATAACCCTAATTTCAGATCGACACGGGTGAAAGATGAACGACATGTATGAGAATGACAGTGACATTTCATTCTCAGTCAAGGTAAGCTGGCAGTTTCCTCCTCAAAGACAGAAAGTTTCTTAAATGCCACTGTAACTGGTTGCTCTCATTCACGAATCCTTAGTGAGTCTTAACTCCTCCATAACTGTGTGTAACAATATGCGATTAATTACAGTTTGTCGGTCGCATAGAAGTTGTTCTACCCGTGGGGTTACAACTTCTAAGTGAGGCACTGGCCAGTTTGAAGGTAAAATACCATTATCTTTGTGAAAGCTGAACTTGAGAAATGCCATCATAACTGTGAGGTTCACATTGTAAATAAAGTAGTATTTTGATTCATATTGTGCATTTAAATTATGATTGCATTAGCTAGTAATGTTACATTAATCTTTCAGGTTGAGAATAGAATATTTATAGAAGTATTTGTAAACTGCAAATCATATGGAAAATATGCTTCCTGAAATTAAGTACTTTTCGTGTTGCCTGATGTCTTGTGTATCTTGTTACCATAGAACTCAGATCACGTTACAAGCTCAGAGGGAAAGGGGAAGAAAAGCAAAGTTTCACTGTTTCTGTCCATGAATGGAATTGATATCCTAGAACATGAAACAAAGGTAAGACTGGAACTAGTGAAAGTAATAAAACTGAATTGATGCATTCTGTTGCCGACCAGAGACTAAGCACCCAACCATTGTGGTAACACTGTACTTGACGGGGCACAAATCATATAGTTTTATACTATTCATTTTATATTGATTAACCATAAATTGGGTGGAGTGGTGGCTCTGAGGCTATGGGATCGGTGCTCACAACTGGAATGTTGCTGGTTCAAATCCTATGAATGCCCAGGGTAATTCTACTCCATTGGGCCCTTGAGCAAGACCCTTAACCTGCAGTTGCTTTGTCCTGGATATGATGTTAATCTACATCCGGCCCTATAAGGAGGTCCTCCAACTTACAGTGAATAACTTGGGGGTTGCTGGCAGGATTGGCACACCAGCCACTGGGAGTATGGACTAGTGTGGTGCTGAGGTATCACCTGCCACATGGCTGCACTCAGGTTCTCATCCCTGAGGTGGTTTGTCGTGTGGTAGGTGTGGCAACGCACTGTATCAGTATATGCTCATTATCTCTCTCTCTAATCACAAACTAAGTCTCAGTTACATGTTAATCATTTATGAATTGTGATACTGATCTCGTATTTGTTCATCATTAATGAATCATGATGCGTCTTTCATCCCAAGCACTTACTGTATTTGTTACTATATCTGTAATTCTGTGAACCTTTGTGAACCACTTAAGGAACTACTGAAGGAACAAATAATGAATAACACAAGTAAAATACTGATCTCATGTCTGTTCATCATTAATGAATAGTGACACACCTTTTATCTCAAGGAGCGACTATATTTGTTCATGATTTGTTCATAATTTGTACTTCAGTAGTAACTGAGTCATCACTAAGTATTCGTGCTCAGTCAAGTGAAGTGTAACCAATATTGTAAACACAGACCAATTTAATTGCTTAAATAGGGCTAGTATAACCTTCATGTGTTTAGCCAAAACAAAAATAATATCTATGTAGATTGTAGAACAACCAGCAGATACCGTAGCAGATATAGCAGCTGATGTTTAATTTTGTGTGATTGAAAATTCTGTAACGGTTCTGCAAGTTGTCAAGTTGTCTCTGCAAGCTGTATAAAGTAAGACTAAGTGAAAAGGATTTATAATAAATTAAAATGTAATACATCACTGTAACTTGTGTCCCATTATGAAAATTAATTTCACTCAATTTTACCATCTCACCTCTTTTCCTTCAATCCTCTTCTTCATTTTTATATCCTCTTCTCTGGCCTGTCCATTTTTTTTCATCTATGCTGCACACTCTACCCTACCCCCAAACCAGTTTATGCTGTACACCTGTCCACTGTCCTTAGTCTCATTCTGTGCCGTTCACCCGACTCTGCCCAACCACTTTGGCTTCGTGGCCCAGCACCCTGCCTCTGACACCTACCACTGCTACCTGTTTCGGAGCAAGAAGTTTGTGAGTGAAACCACAAAATAAAATGTCTCTTCCTGTTGTGGAAGGCAGCAAATGGTCACGTCACTTCAGAGACACCCCTGGGTCTTTTATCTTGACACTTATACCCAGGCAATGAAGTACATAAAAGCAAGCTTAAGAATGTCTAGAAGATTAAGTCTAAATTAATCTGAAGAAGATTGATGTTAAGGATGTTAAGTATTTCTAAATAAAGTTTAGAAATGACTGTGTTACTACTGAGCTGTGGCACCAAATCTAAATCTTTCTGACCAAAAGAAAAAAGTGGGTCAAAGGTTAGTGAAGAACTTGTCAGAACAACTGTTGATTGATTTCCCCCCTGCTTCTCTTGCATACATCTTTCCTATATGCTCTTCAGTCTCACCTGCTGGTGTCACTGATTGGCGATGCCTTTCAAGCTGCTAAGAGAGATGAGAACATCAGTCGCAACAGGGACCTGGTGGTGGAAGCTCTCCGACACAGGGTATGCAGTAAGGGGCAGTCATTTCTTTAAAAAACGACATCCTCACCTACAAAGCACACTTGAGGCACATGCACTTACAAATGCCTCTTGACAGTTCCATGTAAAACCAGGAAGTCCACCCATT
>JAODLD010000113.1:27509668-27522492 GCA_026781065.1 Mormyrops boulengeri
TACAAAGCACACTTGAGGCACATGCACTTACAAATGCCTCTTGACAGTTCCATGTAAAACCAGGAAGTCCACCCATTCATTCACTATCAATGACCAATTATGCAATTATGCAATGGGCAGTGGTGGCTTAATGGTTAGGGAAGTGCGCTTATAATTGAAAGATTGCAGGTTTGAATCCCTGACCAGGAAAATACTGCTGAGGTACCCTGAGTAAGGTACTGCCCCTAAGCACTGCTCCCCGGATTAGAATTAGCTGCCCTCTGCTATGCTACGCTGTCACATATGGGTTAAATGCAGAGCATGCATTTTGCTGTGGTGTTTCAACAATGACGACTGATCACTTAATTCTAATTGGAATTGTGGTGGTTCTTTAAGAGTTCATCCACAACAGGAATTTGATGTTGTTGATGGTATGTTATTTAGTAGACAGAATATTACACTATATAATATAATTCATTATACTCTCCTCATCAGATTAACACATCCTTAATGTTCTTGACCAGTGTTTCCCAACCCAGTCCTCGGGACCCCCTAGACAGTCCACGTTCCCCCCCCGGGTTAAGGAACACTGTTCTTGACGACTGTGTAAGGCCTTCACAGTTGTGCTGTCAAGAATATTCATTAAAACTAAGCCACTTATACTAGGGTGGCTCCTCCTATGTACTAGAGTGTCTTGTTAGTTCTGGTGGTACTGATTTCTGCCCATTTCAAGGGCTCATAACTCTACTCCTCATACTTTTAGAATAAGATGCTGCTTAAGGAGAATGCAGAGCTCAAGAGGAGAATCACTGCACTCAGCGAGGAGGAGGAACTTAATGAGGACTCTCTTGGGGTGAGTATCTTCACTGATGCATTAAATGCATGGTATTAGCATGTCTAGCACATGACAAATCAGAATCCTTAACATATGTCTGTGCTCTGTGAAATCAGCATTCCATCAGAAATACAATACTGTTTCCTATTCTTAAGTCCCCTACTTTCTAACTCTCAGGAAGGAGATGCGGATGTCGTCAGAGACAAAGTATTTTCAGAAGCTGAATCTTCTAAAACACCTGGTAGGTTTGTATGGGACACATGTAAAAATCCAACATACATTCAAACCCATCTACACCTGTATAATACCTGGCATTATTTTCCAGTACACTACAAAGGTGTAATTCTGTATTCAATGAAGGCAGGATGTAAAAGAATATTTCTCATATTAACAATGTAACTACTGTGTTTTTTTAGCAGTAAGATTTGAAGCTGCAAGTGACAGAACGCCTTTGCTGAAATAAACATGAACTGAGAAATTATAGTGTGGAAATTATGGACTTTCCTGGAGTATAACATGGCCTGGAGAACACGCACTGTGCAAAAGATCTCAATCCTGAATATGTATATGTTTAATAAAATTATCATGAGAGCTTGTAACAGGTACATGGTATATGATGTTGATTAAATTCAAATTGGTAAAGGAATTTTATTATTTTGCTGTGCATTTTATTTTGTTTTCTGGTAAATTTTGTTTCGATAATTTATGAACACTTCTCTAGGGGACATTTTGGTGAAAAGTACATTGATGTTGAGATAATTGACATTGTACTGTTTACCTAATTTGTGTACTTAAAAGTACAGCTAATCTGATGGACGTTTCAGCTGTATATGTCCTTTGACACATACTATTACTGACTATCTATGTTTCTTGCTTATCACTGTAGCCACTTCTCCATGGTAACTTAATAAATGTTCATTTTAAATTGCAGGCAGTAGTGACTCTGTAGTATAAGTCTAGTCTTACCATGAGTAACTGGCAAATTTTCTGGTACATATGTTTTTTTTTCTTGGCATAACATTAGTTTAATGTAATTTATCAGAAACAAATAAAGATACATGTAAAAAAAATAAGAAACTGTCATTAATAAAAAATGTTAATAAAAATACCAAGTCATATTTTTGGCATTTGATCAAGACAAGGCAGTCTCATCTGCATCAACCCATTATTTCAAACTTGATTTAGTACCGGAACTGGCATCTCTTCTCATGACTAGATATCAGGAGGTTAAGTTTCATAATACACAACTTTGCAAAAAGCTAACAGACTTTAACCAAAACCAAACTCACCCACAGTTGTTATGCCGGGGTTAATGTCTAAGGAAGTTTGGAACTCTGCAGTTATTGAGTCAGAGCGCTGGTGACTTTCATGCACTATGCACCTCAGTACTCGACGATCCCGTTCCATTACTTTATGTGTACTTTATATTTTTGGCATTTTGTCTTTTTTTATTGTATTGACAGATCTTTGTGGGGACTTGAAAAATGTTCCCCAGAATGTCAAAAAACAGGTTTTTATTACATTGTGGGGGACATTTAGTCCCCACAAAGTAATATATACCTAATCCACACACACACACACACACACACAATCAGTTTTTAAATGACCCGTGGCATTACCAAGACGAATGGACCAAAGAGAAAGAAAAATGTATTTGTTTCACAAGAGATCATTTCCTCTCATTACTCTAACCATGCCCACACATACACCATGCGGACAGAAGTATTGGGTACACCTCTTAATCACTGAATTCAGGCATTTTATTCAGACCCAGTGACAAAGGTGTATAAAATCAAGCACCTAGCCATGAAGTCAGGTTAACAAACACTTGTGGAAGAATGTGTGGTACTGTCATAGGATGCCAGCTTTGCAATAAGTCCATTCATGAAATTTCTTTCCTGCTAGATATTCCACGGCAACTTTAAGTGTTATTATTGCAAAGTGGAAGTGTTTAGGAACATCAGAAACTTAGCCACAAAGTGGCAGACCAAGTAAAGTAACAGAGTGGGGTCGCAGAGTGCTGAGGAGCATAGCGCGTAAAAGTCGCCAACGCTCTGTTAACTTAATAACTGCAGAGCTTCAAACTTCCTCTGCCTTGAACCCCAGCACAAAAACTGTGCACTGGGAGCTTCATGGAATGGACTATGACTGAGCAGCTGCATGCAAGCCTCACATCACTGAACGCAATGCCAAACATCAGATGGAGTGGTGTAAAGAACACCGCCACTGGAGTCTGGAGCAGGGGAAATGGGTTCTGTGGAGTGACAAATCATGCTTCTCTGTCTGTCAGTCTGCTGAACCAGTCTGGGTTTGGTGGACGCCAGGAGAACGTTACCTGCCTGACTGCATTGTGCCAACTGTAAAGTTTGGTGGAGGAGGGATAATGGTACGGTGTTGTTTTTTTGGGGGTTGGGCTACGCCCCTTAGTTCCAGTGAAGGGAACTCTCAATGCTTCAGCATAAGGCACTTTGGACAATTCTGTGCTTCCAACTTTGTGGGAACAGTTTGGGGAAGACATGTTCCAGGATGTGTTCCAGTGCACAAAGCAAGGTGCATAAAACATGGTTGAGAGAGTTTGGTGTGTTAGACCTTGACTGGCCTGCACAGAGCCCTGACCTCAACACCATCAAACACCTTTGAGATGAACTAGGTTGGAGATTGTGAACCAGGCCTTCATGTCCAACATCAGTGCCGGACCTCACAAATGCTTTTCTGGATGAATGGGCATAAATTCTCACTGATGCACCCCAACATCTTGTGGAAAGCCTTCCCAGAAGAGTGGCAGCTGTTACAGCTGCAAAGGACTCCATATTGATGCCTATGGATGTAGAATGGAGTGTCACAAAAGTTAATGTTATGCAAAATAATAATAATAATCAGATAGATAGATAGATGGATGGATGATATAGAATTGCGCAATCCCCAGAATCGTGTAGACTGCAGTACGCTGCATGCGATAATATTTTTTGATGGGCCAGTAACGGTGGTCGAACACGATGTACAGTATTTGACTCAGCAATGTGGCGAAGTGAAAACTTAAGTTGAAACAACTTAAAATACTCAACGTTCAAATTCGGAAAAAACTACTTAAGTACAGTAACGAAGTAACCGTATTTTACTGTACACAAATTACTCATTAAAATGCAGTGCAATCAGTATGAGGAAAAACTTGAACTACATTCTACGACGTTGCTAAATAATATATGAAAACATATGAATTTTCATTTCACTTTCACGTATATTTGCATGGAAAACTACATCGGGACATGTTGTTTATTTCAATCAAATTATAACAGTTATAATAACTGCGAAAAAATTCTGCTCGCAGAGATCTCCGTTTTGGTCCATTAAAACCACTGTGCGCAGTCATTACGGGTCCTTCGTCGTTCCTGTGATTGTACCACGTGACCAGGGACCCGGAAGTGACCGATATATGTGACCGATATAAGTGGCGTCAGAAGTGTGATGTTATGAAGCGAAGTGGGGAAGTGAAAGCCGGGCTGATTTCGGCGTGTGCGTGTCCTACTGTGTCCAGGAGCCTGTGCGGACGGCTGGGCGGTTACTGGAGACTTTTATAAATACCAAGCAGGTCTGAATTATGTGTTATCACATGGAATTGTTATATACTTATTAGTACGTTTCGCAGGGTGTAACTATAGCCCCATTAGCTAAAGGTATTAAATAGTTCGTGCCGGAATGTTTTTGGCTATACTTTAAATATATTTTTAGAAGCTGTAGAGATGTGTTTTTCTAGAAATTAGCTAGCGCACTGGTTATTCCCTGCACGCAGGAAATGTTTTATTTATTTATTTATTTTTAATCAAAACTCGATAGACAAAGGCTGTATGTGACAGCGCGGATCACGAGTAAATAACTTTTGGCTTTACTTGTTTGATAGTTATCTTTTTTTTTTGCAATAGTCGTGAATAGAATTTGCATGAGTAGAAATTGTTTGTGTTGATTCTCTAATATAGCTTTTGAGTAGTGTTTTGTTATTTGTCGGCGATCCCGTGTTTATTTCAAGCGCTGATGTGCTGACCAAGTGTTTTTTCCCGTTTACTGTTTTCACCGCTAGCTGCGTACCGGCGTGCCGCCTTGTCACGGCCTGTCTGCCGGGGGCTACCTGCCATCAACCAGCCGGCCCATGGGTGCACAGTGGTCCCTAAGTGCTAGCACCCTGTTGCCTCTTCCCAACAGCGGGCAGAGGCGGCAGCAAAAGGACGAGTGGGAGGATGACAATGACTCTCTGGATGGTCGCGATCGGCAGGAGGACATTGCCAAGTTCCCTTATGTTGAATTCACCGGCCGAGACAGCATCACCTGCCCCACGTGTCAGGGCACTGGCCGGATCCCCTCAGGTGAGTCTGCCCTGGCGAATTAAGTGGCAGTCTGCTGTGTCCTTTTTACATTCTGTGATGGAATATTATCCTTAAGGTATTTATTAACAGTGACAGATTGAACCTGAGAACTTCGGTAATTTGTCCTACAGATGCCAATTTCGAAATTTCAAAAGTTTCTATACATTTTAAAATAACCAATGTTCGGATCGCTGGCTGTCCTGCTGGTAAAAGCCTAAACAGCAGCCATGGCAAATGCGTTTGGAACCAAACATTACTGCAGATTTGAAGGTCAAAAATATGTATAACTTAGTTTTCATCATTTTTGTTGTAGATATAACTGCAATTAGTGTAGGATAACTTCTTACTAAAGTTAATCAAGAGTGCCAATTTTAAAAACGTTTCAGTATTAATTTCTCCTGTGTTTGGCTTCAGTATCATTCTTGCAGAAATATTAGGTTCTTATATAATTTTTAGAGATTCTTTGTGAGTCTGGCCCTTTTCCACTAGTGGCACTGGTGGTCTTTCCTGAAAATTTTAGGAGCAGCATCACAAAATTTAGGCACACCACTTAAACCGACATTCAATGCAAGAAACTTCTTTTTTTCCGACTTAACCGTATTTCCAATAAATGTTTTGGTAATAAATATACAACTTATAGAAAAAACAATGTGATGTAACTTTTTCCTTTTAAAAATAAAACAAAGTAGTGCTTAAGAGGCAAAAACAACTTTTTAAGACAAACACCAAATACAAATATAAACATAAGGTATGTGGCTGGCCGCTATACCGTCAGTGCATCTGTCACTGCATAGATAGTGCTTCAGGCTGCTGTTGAGCTTTACGAGTGTTTCGTAACGTACTTCCCCACCGACATTCAGGAGCCTGGTTCCTGTTCCGAGTTCCTGAGTAGTCTTGACCAAGAACTTCTGTAGCTCCTGGCCGCTTTCATTTGTCTCTTTCCTCCACTGCACAGCAAGAACTGGGACATTGTGAGATGCGAAAAGCTCATAGGTTAAACTTCACATGCAACTTCATAGAAAACTACACTGCTACCTCAAAACAATGGATGATGAACAAATAGTTTTATTGGTCATATTAGTTACTGGGTGGATCGATCGCGATGGTAATGGGTACAGCCTATTATTTACACAACCCACAACGTGTGTAATTCATTATTAAATCTGGTCAGCAGATCAATGTTTAATATTCCACAGAATAAAAAAACGATGTAACGTTGTTCTGCTAATAGATTGCGAAATATGGAGACGCAAGCAAAAACTTATTCCTTAATGTATTAAATATAATTGAAGTGTAAAAAAATATTCAATTTATTCAGTCTTTGCTCCACCAGTTCTTTTTCTTTTCTTTTTTTTTCCGTGCACTTCTGCGTAACCTCCAAGTTAGCGTTAGTGTTTGTGGTCAGCCAATCAGCAAGCTATCTCTGTAAGCCCCACCCCAGTAGTTCCTCCTGCGGTGGGAACATGACAGAAGTTCCTGGTTCCAGAAAAAGGTTCCTGTGGTGGGAAAGCGCATTATTTCCTCACACGCACAGACGCACCAATTCTCACTCTGTTTCACGTGGTATATGACAGTGGTAAAAAAATTTTAAAAAAATTAAAAATCGGGGGCATATTCGCAAGTTGCACTGGTGTGGTTAGTTATAGAGTTCAGTCACCCTGTCTCTAAAAATGGTTGCAAAATGCGAATAATTGCCCGCAGTCTGTAGCCCTGTTTAGTATATTCTGTCAGTTAAACCTATTTTTTTATATTTGCATGCCAAGTACGTGTTGAGTGTCCAGGTTTTTGTTTGTGTATGTTGAGCAGATTATTGGAATTATTAGTAAAAAACAGACCAATGAGAAAACACATTTTCAGACAAGAGTTTTAAAGGATTTTATTCAAAACCAATTATAAATTAGTGTATTTTTATATAATATTATAAATAATATATTGCACATACACGGATAACTAGATAACGCTTGAAACTAGGAACAATCATCAAAATCGCAAACCGCTGTCAGTCTTGTTTCCTATGATTGACCAAAGATGTTGTGGCGTAACTTGCTGATGATTTAAAGTGAAGCCAGCAGACATGTGCGGCCCTTGCGATGTGACGGGTGCATATGCATGAAATGCCATGTCAATATTCGCATCGTACATCGTGCAAGCGGCACAGCAGGTGGGGCTGCCGCTGTGTGTGTTCATCCTGTGTGTGCGTGGCATTTCAGCGGACTCTCCAGTTTCCTTCCACTGTCCAGAAGTATGTAACTGAAATGAACAGGGGAGTCTTAATTGATCATGTGACTGAGTGCACACCCTCCAATATTTCGTTGGTTCCTGCCTCACACCAATTGCATTTGTTATTATATTGTATTATAATTAGATAATACAATGTAATATCTTGTATATAAACGATTACTCAATGAATTGTCAGATTAATCGGTGGATTACTCGATTATTGATATAATCAGTAGTGACAGCCTTAATTATCTAATTTTTCAATATATGTTTCTAACTAAATGTAATAAAGTCTTTGATACTATACCTACTGCACATGTACCTCACTATACCTATACCTAAATTACACTAACTACTAGCCTGTCTAACTAATACTATTGAATTCCAGATGTTAATAATCGCCAAGCTACTTGGTCAGTCCAACAACACCACAGACAGTTAACACACCCAATTTTACCAGGCTGTCCCCCTGCCCCCTCCTTTGGAAAGATGACATGCAGATCACATAACTGATGTGAAGTCTCGAGTATTGTCGGAACTAATTTGTCTTAGCGTGCTGCTTATTGCTGTGCTTCTGGTTCCTTGATAATGTATCACCTCTTCTCTAGGACAGGTGAATGAACTGGTGGCTTTGATTCCCTACTCTGACCAGAGGCTGCAGCCCCAGAGAACGTAAGCCAAACCCGGTCGTCTGTCTTTGGTGGCCTCTCACTATCTCTAGTGTACAATGTCCAGGTTACGGTGTTGGCTTGGGAATGATGGCGTAAGGGGCATGTCTCTGCAGGAAGCAGTATGTGGTCCTGTCTGTGGTGCTCTGTCTGCTGGCCTCCTCGCTGGTGGCGTTCTTCCTCTTCCCACGCTCCGTGCTCGTGGTGGATGATGGGATACGAGTGGTGACCGTGCATTTCGACCGCAACAACAGCAAAGTGCTCATCAACATGACGGTAGGTTGGCCGAGATGCTTTTTTTTTTTTTTTTTTTTTGTGGCTGTCCCTCTTACCTTTATGAACCCCGTCCCCCAACCTTTCCCCAGAGCACACTGAACTTCACCAACTCCAACTTCTTCACGGTGCTGGTGGACAGCGTTAACTGCCAGGTGCTCTACATGAAGACGGTCATCGGCATTCAGCAGCTGGACAATGTCATCCATATTCAGCCCCTCAGCCAAAGACAGGTGAGGAAGGTGCTCTGCTTTAGGGAGGATTTCAGAGCCCTCCACTATTTGAGGTTCAAACCTCGTATGCATTTTTGGAGACCTCTTTTTACAGTGAACTGCAGTGTAGCTGATTTTGCATGAGTAATCTGACCTGCCTTTCAGGTGAACTTCACTGTCAGTATGGAGATCAGTGGAAGCCTCTCCTATGTTTAGTAAGTGTTGCCTTTTGATATCTTATTGTCCCTTCCAGATTTTCAAGATTGTTCATTAATATAGAGCAGTGTTTTCCAATCTGGTCCTCAGGGACCCACAGTCCGGTCCAGATTTTTGCTCCCTCCCAGGTCTCTACTGGAAGCTAAAATGTGGATTGTCTGGCAGTGGACTGGCTTTTCGTTCCTGAGGATCGGATTGGGAAACACTAATAGTCCATGATGTTATTTAGTATTTTTTTTCTTAATAATATTTAAAAGAAAGTTTTTAATTGGTAGAATTGTATGGAAACAAGTGCAATATACATATCACACCTGAATATTTCTCTCTGTACATTTCGTGTTCATCAAGAATTTTGCACACCTGAAAAAAATTTCAATTTCAGTCATATTCTGGAATATGCATTGAATACGGGTGAAGGAGCAATTCCTGGTAAGCTAGGCTTCCTGATCCTGAGCCCTGCTCTCATTTGCCTTCCCAGTGCTTTCTGCACCATGGCCAGCATCAAGGTCCATAACATCGTGGTGTTAATACAGTAAGTTTTCCTTTCTGCCACCTGCAGGATATGTAAACCCTGTGTTAGTCTCTGAAGTCCACGTGATGCTCCTCACCTTCCCTCTGCGTTCGTCCCTGGCCCATCTATGCCGCTTTGATCTCTTTTCTGGTATTTCTCCCACTTCTCATTTGCCTGTCCCCCTCTTCGTAGGACCTCGGTGAAGACCTCCTATATGGTGCGCACCGCCCAGAACACCATGGAGGCCTACCACTACATTGACTGTGGCTCTAACTCCACCGTTCACCAGCCTTCCGTGTCCCGGGGTCATTAACGTGCTGCCCCCACAGCCCGTCGTCCGAGGGGAGCTGGACCACAAACTGGGAGCCGGTGTTGTGGGACGGGCATTCGCCCTGTATTACTCATCCTGTCTCACCTCTTTTTATGGTCTCAGAGCTTCGGTTTGCAGTTTGACAGGCACCAGTGCCGTAGATCTGCTGTAGATATAGATCTCCTCTTTGGTTATCACTGTAACAGTGGTGGCTGCCCTGTAAGCATTTTATAATCTGGATAATGGCTTACGAAAATCTCGTCCATAGACGACTCTTCTGTAGCACTTGCACAAATTGAGCTTGTCAGTACCGATATTTGGGATGTTGGAGTGGGGGTGAGGTCTGTGTTGCTCCTTGTTTGATCAGGGTGGTAACACTACATAGAGTTGAGTGGAAATCACTGTAGTAGGTCAAGCCTGTGTGACGATCTCACACACGGGCCGCTGTAATGCTTGGATTGTCTTGCAATGCTTGTCTGCTTGTTGGGTCAATCCCCTTCACAGCATAGCTGTTGCATCTCATTTACATTATGGGGCACTTACGGATTATCAAAAAGGGGGGGGGGGATATTTATTTATTATTCACTGCTGATTTGTGTTCAGTCTCAGGGAAATTGACGGTAACATCAGATATCCACCCAAGATCAAAGCGCTTATTTTGAAGGAGGCATTTATCACATTAATACTGTTTTGCAGTGAAAACTTAAGGTGATTTCCATAATTTACCTAGATTTGGAAATGATTTGAAATTTTGCTTCTGTCTACGCATGACAAATTCCTGTTCCTGATAATCTGCTTTGGGTACCCCTTTTGAAAAAGTGCTTATATAAAGTTGTAATCGATCGAATTGAAACATCTCGTATGTATGGGGTTTCAAGCATGCACTGTAGACTTTTTTTTTTTTTCTTGGCATATTTTCAGAGTTCCATGAACTCTGCATAATAGAGAACTGGAAATGAATGAACTTGCACAGTGATGTACAAGTACTGTGCATGAACTCTTCCAGCAGACTTAATGTTTGTACCAGTCAGCTTTCTCATAAGGACTTGTATGTTGAAATTTATATCTGTAGCAGCTGTCCATAGCCTATTCACAGCTTTGGCACAGTAAGTCCGGCCACTTTCCACCTTTTAGGTGTGGTTTTTGCCCAATTTGGGGAAGGAATGTACAGCAGGAACTACACGGAAACCAAAGAACCTTGGTAACTCTGAGCAGTCGAGTCTCCGTCCTTGGTGTCTTCCAGATGTGCGTTCTGGCTCGTTAATAATGCAGAACACACAAGACAGATGTGTTTGTGATTTGCGTTGTTATCCAAAAGAAAGTCTGATGTTGATCCCGTGATCAGTATGTAATAGGGAGCGCTATTTATGGAGAAGCAGATTCCTCAGGAGGGTGAGAATGATTTCACATTTTTTTACTTGTGGAAGGATGATTACAGAAAGGTGAGCTGGAGTAGATGTTCGTTGGGTTGTCTGATTTGATTGCACATGCTTTTTCCATCATAGCTGGCTTGACATGGAAGTTGTACATTGGAATGGACAATTTTCCCCTCATGGCCTCCAGCTGTTTCCTTGGTTTTCATTTGCTTTGTTTGGAAAGGATGTATTAATTTTTGCTGACTTAAACTGACTTTTTATGCTGTGTATATACTGGTTTGGCTAACATGATCCTGTTGGGTGAAAACCCAGCCTTGGCATTTAAAGTTCTAGGTTTAAACGGGTTAAACTTCTGTTTTTCTGATATCAGGGGTCACCGGTGAAACTGCTGAAATGTTGAGGTCCTCTGTCAGGCCCGCATGACAGGCTTCCCCTTTCTCTGCCCTACGCTCTGTTTAACATGGCAGGCTGCTTTGGCTGGGAATCTGGAGCCTGAATTTTTTTTTTACTGCTACTCCTTTGCTTGGAAAAGGCCTGTTTCTATTTTTCATTCTGACATGCAGTGAGTTCCACATTAAGTGGGTTTGTTTCCAATTAATAAAGTTTTAAAAAAAAAAAAAAAAAAAATCCAGGGGTTTGTCATTCATAAATGCAAGAGTTTCTGGAAAAACACACCATGTTCAATATGTGAAAGCAAACAGTCCCAGGGGGCTGGGTGACTCTCTGATTACATATTTAAATGTGAAGGAGCCTATGAACCTCTGGCAGTGCTGTGACTCTGGGTATGTCTGTCACTTCAGTCCTCTTCAGTCCTGCTTCTAGGAGCCTGATATGATCCTATCCTAGCAGTGCACCTTCTCACCTGCACTTAATGTTTCTCATTCCTTTTGAAGGTCACTTGATGCCATCCTCCGATTCATGAGAAACTGTCAGATAAGTTAAGTCATCTCTGGCATTAGAATCTCGCTTTTTCCCTTTACCTGGCTGGTTTCCGGTTGTTCCCAGTGTCTCCTGTTTCACATTATTCTTGTACTACTGTCTCCGAAACTTTGAGCCTGGAAGCAGCCTGCCTCACAGTGTAGCCTTCTGACAGCAGAACCACGATTCAACCAGGATTTAAAAATGCAGATTTGTTTAAAAATATGGAGTGGTCTCAATTTTTTCCAGAGCTGTGTTATTATATGTATAATGGATAAGACATGCTAATGTATGTAAATAAGGAATTGTTTATTTCAGATACAACTTATTTATATTCTTTATTTAATGCATACATTGCTGTTTTAAAAAATAGCATATAATATAAATTCATTTTTCTTTTTTATAAATGTTTCCTTCCTTTTTTATTTCTTATATACTCAAGGCAGCTGCATTTAGAAAATATATTACTACATACAAAGGTCAATAAGAAAGAAAAAACAGACCACAATATATTAAAGCTGTTACACATTTTTCTTAATCTGTCTTATAAAAACACTAAACAACAAAACATCCCATTTACGCAAAACACATGGAAGATTGTAACAAAATGACCAATAAAAGGTTTGTAATCGAAAAACACGAGTGCTCTTTACACATCTTTGGTTAGGGCCTTTGGCAGGTTTCTCCAATGTCTTTGTCTATTTTTGACTACAGTTCAGTTTGCAAATGCCTGCGCTGTGATGGCAGTGGGGAAATCAATTAACTGCGATCTGCATGTGACGTTACTGCAATATGAAAAACCACAGTTGTGCTGTGATTGGCTCCTGCATGCAGACACATGCAGCTGATTGGACAGCAGCCACGAATTGGCATTTGACAGAACGCTCGGCAATCGAAGCTGGGCACTCGCCCCCTACCTCTGGGCAGACACCGAGAGGAAGCCGCAGA
>JAODLD010000113.1:27522592-27535324 GCA_026781065.1 Mormyrops boulengeri
ATTTGACAGAACGCTCGGCAATCGAAGCTGGGCACTCGCCCCCTACCTCTGGGCAGACACCGAGAGGAAGCCGCAGAGGGTTTAGAAAAGGCTGAGCCATCACGCATCTCCCAGGGCACATCGCCCAAAAGGGCAACCGCTAGTCCCTCTGGGAGCTCCCTGGTGATGTAATGGGTCCCTAAAGCACCCCCATGTCATCATCATGTCCCCTGCGATACCAGAAATGCACTCACATACGTTCACAGCTACCTTCTGTAACCGTCATCTACTTCTGGACGTCATTCTCAGAAATGCTTGGCCTGGATCCTAAATAATCTGTCATACGCTGGATTTGTTTGTTTAGCTCCAGAAATAACATAATCATTCTGTTACTTACAGGACACCATTAAACCCACGCCGTGTACTCCTGTTATCACTCTAAAAATAACACCTGTAAGAGTTAATCAACATCTGACTCACATGGCAGATAATGCTGATATAAGTGTGTCGAAAGACAGCCCTGCTATCAGCTATGGTTCTCACCCTAGTCACACAGCCTCAGTCACATTCTTGCTCCCTCAAACCAGAAGTGGAAAGCACTTAGACATTTTTTTTTAACTGTCTTCCTAAACAGGTTAATTTATTGCTTGGTACGTGATTATTACCTAGTTTCACTTTGATATAAAACATGAAAGAAAAAAATATGTGAATAGAAAGGAGGACAAACAGTGAATAAATAGTGAATAAATTTGCCTGATGACATCCTATAAGGACACTGAGAAGGATTGTGGCAAAGGAAAAAAAACACGAGAAGCAATAAAATGGTGCATCTCTCGACGGGGATTTCCTGAGCCAGTGTGCCCCCCCGCCCCCTGGCCACTATCTGCGTTGTGACCCCAGCATGACCTTGTTGATGAAGTTGACGATGGCGATGGCGGGCTGTTCGGGGTCTAGCTCCGCAAACAGGTGGCACACGTTCTCTGACACGGTTCCCTGCTTTTTCGCAACAAAGCCAAACACCCTGCAAGAAGTAGGAGAAGAGGCAGGGAAGTAAGAGGAGGGAAGGCAGGCCGGAGTGGGAGACCCAAGAACGACAGAGGGGCGTGTCAACGATCCCGAAGACCACTCTGACTGGACACCCAAATCTGCTGCTTTGCAGCAGCATGGCAGAGGACCAGGCCATGGTGAAAGAATAAGGAGACCCTGGCTCCTGCTATATGCTTAAACTCAGAAGATGTGGCTGTCACAAAAGAGCCAGGATATGTGAGGCAGAGGAGGGAGGAGCATGTCAGTCTGGCCAAAACGCAAAGCATGTTGGTTACCAGGCAGCTGCCTCTAGGTGCACACTCACGCTTGGCCATTATGCAGAGGAGGCCACACAAGCAGAGCACGGCGCACACAGACACACACGTAGGATAAGCCAGCGAGCACTTACTTGGATGCCGTGCTGTCAGAGTTAGTCCACCTAAAGCACGAGAAGACAAAGACGTCCTCAGAACCATGCACACACATGGATGGGACCTCAGACATCACGCTACAGCCCGTGATGGAGGCATGCAGTCACACTCAAAAGCCACTATCAGACAACAATGCTTGCACAACGCCATCCAATCAGGGTTCATGTTGTACCCATTGACACAACACCATCCAATCAGGCACCACAGAACAAAGAGTCGTACAAAGCTATCCAATCAGGGCTCATGCCAGCCTCTACATGATCTGCCATTAGTTGTAAACAGTCAATAAAAGCAATGAGTTAATGCAGTAAGATCCTTTCATTAGTTGGGTAAAAACTTTTGATTTTGAAGTTCTTGTTGCGATCTTCTATCAAAAGGTGAGGAATCCACAACACGACTGGACTGTACATAAATAGAGGTCTCCACTAAAAATGGGCCTCAACTCACCTCCCCATCCCTGTCAACCTTTACTGTCGCCATTCCCCACCCCCGCAGTTGACAACTTTTACTGTCGCCACCAGAACTGCCACTTTACTGGATTGTCCCTTATTGAATTATAAAATGCTCTGTCCCATTTTGAAGCCATACAAGACGTGGTGTGGGTGGGTGGCGTCCCCCATTTCTTCAGATTGAAAGAGGCAGCCCTAGGGTTGGGGGCAGTCCTGCTGGGACATGCTAACTTAAATACTTGATGCTTGGACAGAATCTGCATCTGCCCATCACAGCTTAGTTGGTCTGGTCCTGCAGATAAAGCCCCTACATTTCACACTGACTTGGTGCAGCACATGGTTATGACTGTTCAAATTATAACCCAAATCAGCGTTTTAGTAGATGAAAAATAGGGAAGTTCAGAGGAAGTCGAAATGCTTGATTGGCAACATTTATATCCGTGACACCACCTAGAATAGATGTTTCCAAGCAAAGAAGACACTCTGTGTGTGTGTGTGTGTGTGTGTGTGTGTGTGTGTGTGCGTGTGTGTGCGTGTGTGTGTGTGTGTGAGCATGCGGCCGGGGTACGTGGGGGTCTCTGGGACGTGGGTTTTGCTCCAGTGCCCACCTCCTGTCCTGGGGGTCCACACTGCTGTAGGTCACGCTATTGACAGGATAGTGTCTCCTGAAAAATACTCTGTAAAGGGAGTGAGAGAGAGAGACAGAGAGAGCGAGAGAGCTAGCATTACCTGAGAGGTAATTAATTGCTTAGAGCACCTGTGTTATTCACAGGACTGAGGGCTGCTGCATTTTGTCTTCCTGAGTCTGGCACTGCCACTGCATTAAATCACTGTATAGTACTATTAAAGTTTCCAGTGTTTGGACCTCATCCCCTCTGTGCATAAACAGCAGAGCTGTGCACACAATGTGCTCTTACAGCATACACTATGACATTAACGTGACATTAACATGCCGGAGCCGGCAGCCGCACCTGCGCTGGTTGTCTGTCAGGGTGATGCCCTGGGAAGACACTTTGAAGTGCACTACGGTGGCGGAGGGCCGCGGGTCCTGGGACATGGTGGCCCCGGTGGCTTTGGCGATGGCCTGGGGCCCCGTCAGCGACTCGGTCTCCACGGAGTTCAGGTAGAGCACGTTGCAGGCTGGGGGTGCGATGGACAAGCGCACAGTGACTTTCACTGGGGTCTACGGCTGCATGCCCAGTGCAGCGCTGCCCAGAGGGGCCGCAGCTCTCACCTGCTCCCTGTTTCAGCAGATCAGCTGCTGTGCTCATGTTGCTGGTCGTCTGCACCTCTTGGATTTCACCGACAAGCTCTGCAGCACCGAGACACACACCCATTATGCTTACAAGCTCTTACAGGTGTTACAAGTTAACTAAACAAAGTTCTGGCATTTTTAGTTTTTTGATTGCAATTACCTATCTTAATAAAACTGAGCTTCCCCATGTGGGGACAGAAAAAATGGTCCCCACAACGTCAAAATAACAGGAGCTCCACACATCTTACAGTGTACACATTCGACGTGACTTTTTGGTGTGGCTCATGCAGTGGTTTGAGGATGCAGTGGATCACCTTTCTCGGGGATGCGTAAGGTGCAGGGCAGCGACATAGGGGTGATGGAGTGCTGATACACCAGGGCTGACAGGCTCCCTGCGACACACACACGCACACACATCAGGGACACTGCATGGAATCTGTATGCCTACCTCAGAGAAGCTACAGAGCCACGTCTAAGTTTGTCCTCGCGAACTCGCCGAGGAGAAACAGCACACAGTTAATGCAATATCCGTCAAGCAGATCTCACCAAAATAGGGCTCGTTCTGGCAGCCCTTGATCTTCACCCCCCGGGAACCGGTCTCAATCAGGAAATGCCTGACCAGCTGCTCCAGAGGGTCACCTGCCAATGACAGGGGAGGTTGACAGTCGCCTGACAAGATCCACGCGCGACGGAGAAGCCCTGCCCGCCATTATGCAGCCACAGCGTACCTTTGCTGCTGTGGTTGCTGGCGTTGGGGGGCGGGGTGGCCACCTTCAGCGCCAGACCGTAGGCTCCCTGGAAGGAATTGCTGTCACGGATGAGGAAGGAGCCAGGATCCTTTTCCTTCAGCACGGCAATTGCTACCCAGACAGGAGTGAATGAAATTACTGTTCACTTCCGCAAGACGATACCTGAAATTCAACGGGTAATATAATAGACAGCAAATAAAAAGAAAAGCTGAAACACTTAATAGTTCAGAAGAACACCAGGGAGAGAGATGATGTAGGTCTCTAAAACTCTAATATTCTTTACTCTTTAATACTTTTATTTTCGTGGGGACTCTTCATGCATTTCTATAGGGAAAACCCTAACCCTAACAATGACAACCCTAACCCCTACCCAGCCCTAACCTTAAACATAAGTAACCAAAGAAATTACAAGACATTTTTAATTTTTTTGATTTCAGTCACAGATTTTTCTAAAATTGAGTTTCCCCTTGTGGGGACTGAAAAATGTCCTCACAATGTCAAAATAATATGTTTTTATCACATTGTGGGGATATTTGCCCCCCACGATATAATACATGTATATAATCCACACACACACACACACACACACACACACACGATCTGCCTTGGCCCTGTCTTTCTGCTGCTTTGCATGTGTTACCTTGGTCCCTGGAGATGCCAGGCTTATACCAGAATCGGGAGCTGTCCTGGACAAACTTGACGCTCACACGATTCTCTGCTTCACTGGTGGACACGGGCAGCCCGTCAGCTGCTCCTGCAGGGGGCGCCACCTCCCCAACTGATGGAGAGAAGGTGACATGGTGTGGGGCCCCCGAAGTGGGAGGCTGGGTCCCAGAGGTACTGCAGGAGGTCCTCAGGGTAGAGAACCTGCTTTCGGATGAGGCCGGCAGGGCGGAGAGCCGGCGCTTCTCGGGTAGCGGGGGCTGGACCGGGCCGGGGGCTGGGGGAATAGTGACGGCCGTGTAGCCCGTGTATGGCACGGCCGGGATGCAGGCTGGGTAATAGCTGTTAGACAGGGGGAAGGTGGGCGTGCACTGGCCTTCTGGAGGTGGTGAAGAGGAACAGGGTTGCAGGTGCCCAGTGGTGTCGGCTCCCAGCATCAGTTTCCGGCTCATGGTGGCAAAGCCAGGCACAGGAGGCTCGCTGGAGGGGGGGCGCTGAGGGGACGAGGGAGCCGAGCTTTGGCTGGAACCGGGCCTGGGGGAGCCAGAGGGAGGACTGGGGCCCAATGGGCTGGGCTGGGCTGCCTGGCAGTGCAGTGTCGGTGAACTTGGTGGATGGATGGAACCTGGAGAGCTCTGGGGAGTAGCCTGGACCGCGGGGGGAGGCCCAGTGGTCTGGCTGGGGGAGCTGCAGGGAGGAGCGACGCAGGGCTCAGCAGGCGGCTGGGGCTCCACGGGAGGGGCAGGGGTGGGCCGCTGCTCCAGGCTCGTGTTGCTGGGTGGTGGGCTTTGCTGTGGCCCCTCAGGGGGGCCGGAGGGCGCTTGGGGGGGAGCCACTGTCCCATGTTGGCGAGGGGATGGCACAGGGGCGGCACTGTCGCCTGTCACACACAGGTCTGTCTCCCTGAGGCTGGGGCTGCAACAGTCAAAGCAGAGAGGAGAAGCACTGAGGAAGACAGACTCCTTACCTCTGCACACTATGAATGGGGGCTTAACCACCCATAATTTACACACTAGTTACATACACTATGATTTCACTTTGTCAGAAATATTGATACCAGACAAAAAAGGCATTTGTACCTCTGCTGTATGCACAAAGGACTGCTTGTGTGGACAGGGGTAGGTGTCTCAGAGAGGTCAGAGGTCATGGAGCAAACGGTTGGCGGCTCTCGGTGCGGTCGCCTCAGGGAACTCTGGGAAATGTGGTCTCGCCAGACCAGGCCATCCACCATGCCTCCCGGGGCCTCCACTGCAGAGAAACAAGAGGTGGAGCTTGAGAAGCTGGGCTTCTCCAGTGCTATTTCTACATACAAGCACATTCCTGTGGTGAAGATCCATCCATGGATAAGGGCAAACACAGTGAGCGGGTGCCAAATAAAAACATGTATGTGTGAATGTCCTCCCATCTCAGATACAATTAAGGTTGCATGCTGGTGAACTAACCCATCTGCCTTTCTGGGGGGCCGTTGGGGCAGGTGGTGCTGTGGGAGCAGGAGGAGATGCTCGCTGTGGGCGGGGGCAACGGCGAGGTGGACTCTGACTGGTAGCCGGAAGCGTAGCCCCGGCTCTCGGAGGGGGACGGCTGGTAGGGAGAGCAGGGGCAGGCCTGGTGGGGGGTCTGGTAGCCACTGCTGCTGCTGCTGTACTTCAGCTCTGGGTGGGCGTGGCTATGGCTGTGGGGGTGGCCATGGGAACGAGAGGGCTCGGGGTAGGCGGGGTGGCCTGAAGGTAGCGGGTCGAAGGTGAAAGCTTGCAAGTCGTGGCCTTGGGGCGAGTGCCGAGGGCCGTAAGGGGGCATGGCAGACCTGCGGTGCCAGTATTCGGCCTCTCTGTCACGCTCCCACTGGATCTCTGCCTCCCGGTCCCAGTGCAGTGGCACCTCCCGGGTCCGCCTCAACCCCGCCTCCCTGTGCAGCCCCGCCTCCCTGTGCAGCCCCGCCTCCCTGTGCAGCTCCGCCTCCCGCCCCCAGGGCAGTGTGTGGAAGGTGCCGACGGCAGCCGCAGACTCGTCCCTATGGCAGCAGCAGTCCCGGCATGGGCATCCCGGGGAAGGCACGGGGTCCAGCATGAGCAGCTCACGGTAGGGGCTGGCAGTCCCCGGGGGGTATGGCCCGAAGTCATCACTCCGGCATAGCAGCCGGCCAGGAGGAGGGAGAGTGTGGCTATGGGGGGGCAGGTCCTGCACCGGGTAGGGGCACAGGTGCCGGGCAAGGCCCTCGGGGAATGGCCGGTGCAGATAGTGCAGGGGACCCGGCGGGCGCTCCCACAGCACGTCAGGAGGCAGCACTTGATGAGAATGGCTGTTGTGGTGCTGGCACACCTCCACCAGGGGCGGGGCCATTCCGGCCAGGGAAGAGGAGCCAGGGTGGGACGGGTGCCCATTGGATACGCTGGTGCGCTCCAGGCAGCAGCCATTGGCTAAGGGCAGGGGCCTCTGACAGCCGGGTTCTGGGCAGCGCTGGGAGCGGTAGCCCACGCGGCAGGAGCAGGAGCGGCCCAGCCGCACGGGCGCCACTGTTGCTGGGGGGGTGTCCCCGTCGTCTAAGATGGCGGTCTCCCGCTCCCGCTCCCGACCACCCTCAATGCCCCCCAGCAGGCGGTCGAGCTCCTCGCGCTCCTGCCGTGTGGGGGGAGGGGCCCGCGCCGGCTCGTCCGGGTGCTCCGTAGGGCCGGTCGAGCGGCAGGAGTCAGAGCTGAGGGACAGCAACTGGCTGTGCTTCTCTTCGCTAACGCTCAGGGGGCTCCCGTTGGTGGAGGTCAGCGAGCCTGAGCCTGGGCCCCTGCGCTTCTTCACCTGGGCATACAGGCTGCCGTCCAAGGGTCCACGAGTGTGCCCGATGTCTGAAAGGCAGGGGGGGATTCGGGGGTCACTGGCTGGAAGGACCCTGAGGCTATGGCTATGGAGCTGAGCCCCTGAAGTAGCCCGGCTTGGCTGCGCGGAGCCGCGTACCTGCCAGGCTGTCCTGGTGGTGCTGGTTCAGGTTCTCGTAGGAGTCCCAGCGGACCACAGGGTCATTCGTGTTGTAGTCCACAGTGACCACAGGGTCATTCCGCTGGTATTCTCGACCTGCCAGGCACACAGACACAGACATGCAGAATGAGTTCTACTGGTCCTCGGGGGACTGGGGAGGGACCAACTACCATCAAAAAACTGACTATGAAAAGATGCTGTGGGAACAGCAACTAGGAATTCCCTGGACAGCAAAAAAATGTTATATTCACATTTTAACTTTAGAAACAAATGGACATTTTATTATAACGGTAGACTACTTAAGATGAGCATGCATGCAAATGCAAAGAAGCTGACAAAAAAAGACAACGATGTACTCTCAGGACGGCCCCATCACTGCTCCCACACCTGCAACCTCTATCTCTAAAATCTCTCCCCGGCTCTCCAAAAAAATAAATATTAATGGCCCAACCGTAAACTCCCCAATGATAAATTTCCCCAAGTTCCCATAATATATTTCACCGACCAGATACTGGCTGCTACTGAGAGGCGAAGGCTAGCAATGAAAAGAATATAAACTTTATTATAGAATATTCAGAAAATCATCTTGTGCGCCATAGACTGAGAATAACTGAACTCTACAGTGTTTTTGGCAAGACAGAAGAACATCCAGAGAATATGTTTAGATGACAGACAGCTGTGTTATCAAGACGGCTTCTGCAGCCTCCCTTTACATTCTCCTACAGATGCTGCTTCAGTTTTGGAGTGATTTGTCTCAGGTATATCAGCTATAGATTTACATCTATATAAAGTTTTTGTGAAGTGGTAATAAGATCCAAATAGAGTAAATAAAGTCCAAACAGAGTAAATAGAGTAATGAGATCAAACAGAATTATCCTGTTCACTGGGTCAAGCATCTTCTACAGTCACCCTGCATAGCTTGAAAAAGATCTGACTAATCATTTGAGTTATCATGTTATCATTATCCAGTGTCTGAAGCTGCCCTTCTCTCTGCTGTCACTATGTGATGCTGTTTCAGTCATGGTGCGTTTTGTCTAAAAATTTGATCAGCATCAATTGGTCATGCATACAAAGCTGCTGCACAGTGTGAAAAAGATCCATCACATACTTTATGAGTTAACGAGCTAAAGGGGTTAAGTGTCAGAAACAGTGCTTTTCTTTGCTATCACTAAACGACATTGCTTCAATTTTGGGGCGATCTGTTTCAAAATTTGATCAGTTCCATTTTGTCCTCCACACAATGTGTCTGCAAAATTTGAAAAAGATCTATCAAATTACTTTTTCAGCCCAAAACCATATGTATTACCCGTCTGGGGACTACAATGAAGTAGCAGAACCGCACCTTTGATCTTCTCAGGTCCAGAGGAGAACACAAACTCCACAGTAGCATCAGGGGGAAATCTGTCATCTTTAGAGAGAAGATGCAAGTAAGCTTTTCCAGAATGGAGATGCAACTAGAACAACTTCATTGCATTGGGAAAGTCTTTGTTTTTATTGTCCCTTCCCCCCCACTGGGGTACCAGTGCAGGCTTTGTCCAGTTCCCCCTTGCCAAACCACAGCTGAGCTCCATGGATGGTGCAGGTGTGGAACTGCAGCCGGAAAACAGTTTCCCTCTCTGCACCGTGGGAATGACGGTGGTAGCACTTCACCTGGAGGAGGGGGGCAGATAAGGAGCAGGATGAGGGGGGTTCACAAGGGCCTGGTGGTGACGTTCAAGATGGGCATTCCCGCTCACCATGATGTCGCCTTTCAGCAGCAGTGCCGGCTCGATGGTCACGCACAGCCTCCGGCCTCCAGAACCCTGTAGGTCGCTGCGGACAGTGAGCAAACGCATGCTGTTACACCTCGATTCAGCCAGTGTGGGCCGGTTTGGCAGGGAGGAATCGATAAGAGCCACGGGGGCGGGGCATCGTTTGCACTGTGCTTACTAGATCCCTGAGGTGTAGACCAGCTGCATGGACTGATAGATCTTGAGGAAGGGGAAGTAACCTAAATGGGTGAGCAAAAAAGAGAGAGAGAGAGAGAGAGAGGGGAGATGGAGTGAGACGGAGATAGAGGCATGGGGAGGCGGAGCTGTGAAGGACAGGAATGTGCTGACGGTTCCTCTCCTCCTCACTTGGTTCTGATTAAAGATAACGAAGGGGAGGCTGTGACACGAAGTCCAACTATTCATGGAGGCAGCATGTGTCAGGCACAAACAGAGGGTGTTTCTCAATATGCATACTTGACCGTCCATCTTCCATTAGCGAAGCCCAGTTCCAATTCTCAAGTACAGAACTACAGAGGACGGTAAAAATGCCAGGATGTTGTTCTTGCCCCATCCCAAATATCAAGGATACATCGGTTGCACCCTCACCGAATGAGACCAATCCCATGATTCACTGCGTACCCAAGTTTGTTCTTGGAAAGCAAGCTAGCAAGACCAGTCTTGCCAAGACCACAAGTATGACTTTTGCGTTCTTGGTATTGAGAAACACCCAGAGACTCATAGAGACACACATGCAGCATGCAGAGATGCCATGAGGCTGTACCTCCTCCAGCCTGGAAGTTGGGCAGGGTGGGGATAAGGACCTGGTGCAAGAACAGAGGGCTGCTGTTCATCTTAATGGCCCCAGACAGAAGTCCCCCAAAGTAGTAGATATACCTAGAGACAGTAGACAGAAGGAGAAACAGTGAGGTGAGAGAACGAGACCAGGGGCCTGTCTGCAGGTTCAGCTACACTGAATATACTCAAGAATCTGGAAGGGTTTTGTTGATGTGGTACCTGTTCTGGGATGGCTGAAGCGAGGGTGACACCTTGTCCTCACAGAACTTCCTCATGGCCAGCGTGCTTAATGCCTGGTCAGCTCTGAGCAGATGACAAACACACAGCGAGGCATGAGCAGTGAGCAGTGTGCCTGCAGAGGACACCCAACAGCATTGGCAGAGCGGGGGGGGGTTACCCGGCAGAGATCTTGCTGTAGTGCATGTAAGCTGCGATGATCACACCAGTCTTGCCCTTGTTCCCCTGAGAAAGAGGAGATGGATTTACGTCTCCATCGGTCACAGTGAAAGCTGGAGATGCCGATCGTGTATTTACAGCTACACTTTTCTGACAGCAGCTTAAAAAACACCTGTGGAGCCTGACGCTGACACAAATGCAGCAGAACAGTCTGACACAAAAGGGGGCGAACGGACATTCCCGTGAGACCTGCCGGGCCCTGACCTTGCAGTGCAGGACAACCACATGCTGGGGGTCGGAGGTCAGCCAGGTCTCCATGGCTTTGCACATGGCACAGATTTTGTCCAAGGGAGGGGCATGAAGGTCAGGCCAGCCAAAATCATGGACCTGGATTATCAGAGGGGAAGATTAGCCCAATATCACTTGAGATATTTGTATATTCTCTGATGTATTCCACCATGTGACACTGAGCAGTACAAGTGGTGAGAGGATGACTGAGAATGAGACACACACAGACAGGTGACATACAGATGATGAATGCGTATGGCAAACTACAAAAAGATGGCGGGACACATGCAAGGGGGAAGGCGAGCCGGCGGGAAGGAATGCGCACCTTCGGATTGAGCCGCGTGATATCATGCCGTAGCTCAGACAAATTGAGGAGCTGGTGGGGGAAGGGGGGAACAGTAAAAATCACTGGATCACTGGACAGCTCAGGTGATCAAGGCAACAAAGACATTCCACCTTCACAGCTCTTAGATCCAGACTCCTCATAGAACTTAACTACTCAGAACTGCTTTGTGTCACTGCAGCCCAAAACCGGCTTTCTACTTGTGGAGATATCAAACAAACACTGACCAGAAACTTGTCCTGATGCTTGGACTTCAGCATGGCAGCCACCTCCTTCAGGTTGGCCCGGTAGCGCTGTTCCTCCAGCAGAGGGGGAAAGAAGACAGAGATGATCCTCTCGGTGATGTAGGTCAAGTCGAAGTCGTAGTGTCTCTCCATGACGCGATCCATCACACGGTCCACGCTGAAGCTCCTACACCGCAGGCCAAGGGAGACAAGGCTGTCAGGGCCCACGGCCCACCAGCAAGGAATGGGCCCCCACTTCTCCTGTCCCACCATGCCTTTATCCAGCTAAGGTGAATCATGTGGCCAAGGCACCGGGGTTAAGTGGTGTCAGATGGGTAAACTTCTGAAGGAAGCGATGCAATAACATGCTTCGTTATCTAGACCCTGGGTCTTAAGGAATCTGGAACCCTTAGATCTGACACAGAGCTAAGCCTGAGATAACAAACTCCTGCTACAGAGGATGGTTTAGGGGGAATCGGAATCAGAGAGAAGATCAGGCCCATCAGAGAGAGGGGTTTCCTCACCACTCCACCCAGGGGCAGACAGAAAACACGGAATGATGTCAACAGACCGCGAGGCACTCAGAACCGTGACCTAAATTAAAGTTAGCTTTTGACAATGAAAAACTCAACACTTTCAAACTTCATTCCAAAGGAGGAGGGGGAGTAACCAGTAGAGGGTGATGCTGAGACAGAAGAGTAGAACGTCGCTACCTGGGAAGGGTACTCCGCTGTTTGGTGTAGGTCAGAGACTTTGTAGAGCCCTATGGGCAAAGGCAGGAGTAATGTTTAATTAGCTTAGACACCTGACCACACAATTATATGCAGGCACACAGTGATTATTTACTCAAAGTTTATGAACATTGTTACATTTAGGACTCTGGGACAATGGGCATTTGGCCAGCTAGTCTTGTAATAAAAAAGAGAGAACAGAGATGGGGGGGGGCAACTCACCAGGTGCTGGATGTGCCTGGAAGGAGCAGTCCCTCTCCTCTGCTGCAGGTGACAAAGGGGGACAAACTGTTTGCCAGGGTGACTCTAACACAGCAGAAAACCAACATGGAGGCAACAAGGATGCGAGTGATACTCACCAGGTCAGAGGTTGGAGCAGGGATGCAGGAGGAAGTCACCTAGAGCAGAAACAAAACACGCCTTCAGATTTTCAAGAGTGTGAAATCCTCCATTTGCCCCCCCCCCCACCAACCATCAGTACCTTCCGAAAGCACGAGACTCTGATGTCACCTGCCCCTTGCACATTATGCGGCTTGGAGCCCATCGCTGCCTCACATTGTGGAGCTTGGAGCCCATCGCTGCCTCACATTGTGGAGCTTGAAGCTCATCGCTGCCTCACATTATGTGGCTTGGAGCCCATCGCTGCCTCACATTATGTGGCTTGGAGCCCATCGCTGCCTCA
>JAODLD010000113.1:27550083-27599380 GCA_026781065.1 Mormyrops boulengeri
GTGTGTGTGTGTGTGTGTGTGTGTGTGTGTGTGTGTGTGTGTGTGTGTGTGTGTGTGTGTGTGTGTGTGGGGGGGGTCAAATGACTCATTCTGTCCTCATTCACTGTGTGCTGTAGTGTACGCATGTTCTAGACAGTTTCATTCTGATATCGGTTTGCAATGCCAGCCTTTTTAACTTAAAAGCCATGGGCGTTTTGACAAAATTAAAGAAATGTTTACTCAGGTTTCTCACCCTTGAAATTTAAGCTTGCACAAATCTATAATTAAATATTTATTACTGGTGGATAAAACATCGAAACAAAGTTGCAATAATACGTGATGACCTGAAATGCAAACAAAACCAGGAGTGTGGACGCGCTGGTATAGTGCTGACAAGATAAATCGGCTACCAACAAACAGGAGAAGAGTGTAAATCGCACTTTTTCACTATCAGACTTGATAACCTTTTTCGGTGATGGGATATGTCGTTAAGTTTGTTTGGTTAAAACTTCACCACGATGACTTTAGGGAAATTGGAAAACCCTACTGAGACAATGTACATGCAATCATAACACATCATAATGAAGTGTACGAGTCCACATAAATACGAACTCCAGAAAATGCAGATCGGAAATAATGATGAATGTGGCATACAGCGTTACATGACGCAGATCAACTGGTCCCTAATGTCCCCTGCGGGCAGCGTGGCGCAGTAAAAAGAGCCCGTAAATTACTCAAAGGATGCTTGTCCCAGCTAATTCACTGGCTGCGGAAAATCCATCAAGCCAGGTGAAACGCACCTTCAAAAACTGAGATCGAAGAAAATACAACTCGTTGTCATGGAACCAAAACATTTTTCCTTATAGAATAATACCGCATGTTAATCATTGTTAGACCCTTTAAATACACACGACATTCAGAAATATAGATATTTAGCGACAATATATTCTTACCTTACTCATGTCTTCGCTGTGAATAATCCACTTAATTCGGCCGCCTCGTTAAAAACTTTTTTTTACATTCCCGAAATCTACAAGAATGAGTTGCGATGATGCGCATTACCCAAACGACTTGTTTTGCAAAGCCTCCCTCGGCTTCGCAGGCGGGGCCAAACAAGGGGTAAGAAGCAGTAGGAATTGTTTTACTGGAAATTAACCCAATAATCGGCCAGATTCGGGAAAAGCAGGCGGGCCAAAACGCAGAATTCCATGGACGGGAGCGGTCTTCCTTACAACATTTGCTTTCTATTGGAGTAAAGTGGAAAGTGGGCCGTGACTTTCTTGACACCGAGATTAGTTCTTAACAGAAAATGCAGTTTCTCTCAGGTTAGATTGTCGAAGACGTAAGGCGCTCTAGAAAGGACTTAGACGTCCAATGTGCAACTTGCCGGCATGTTCGGCGCAGTAGAGAAACTAATTAGAAAAAAATAATTTCATATACATATTTTATTTTAAATGGTATGTTCAATTAGTCCTATAATATACGTATATTTCTTTACGTGTTTCCTGATGCGAAATGTAGCCTATGTCCTTGCAAGTTTTCACCCTTGCCGTGTAGCATGGAAAAAGAAGGCTCGGGCTAGGCTATAATTGTATTTTTGTATTTCTATTCCCCATTTTTGAAGATTTTGATGCCGTGATTCATAAAAAGAATACAAAATCACACTATTACAGACATCAGTCTTGATGAGCGCCGCTTTATCTTCCCAGATGAAGTCTAATGGCGACGCCTATTGCTTAAAACGAGAAGCGCAATCGAGTTGAATTTCAGGATCACGCGTTTTGCGCCCTCCAACATACAAAGTAATATTTCAGTACTTCATCTCAATGTCATTTTAATGTTAATGAATCGTAGTTAGAGACCCTGGGGCGGGGGATTCTATGGTATTACTCTTTGAAGGGCTCAGCCACCAAGAAATACTGGACTAAATCACGAAATGGATTTAGAATATTTTTAGGGGGGGGCTGAGACAAAAAAATAGAGTGGAATAAGCCTGAATACGGTCTATAACCGCTTATCATAGGAATGTAATACTAAAATAGCCCTTAATACCATTATTAAAGGGTACGAACTATTAAAAACACATTTTATTGTTAATTTCAAATATATAACCCGCTATCAGGACTGGTCGAATGTGGCACCTTAGGTGAACTTCACCGCAGATGCCAAAATAAATTCACTAAGAATAGTAGTAAAGGGTATTATAATGCAGCAAATAACATAAGCAACAAATATATAACGAAAGAAATAAGTACTTAATAATAATAATAATAAGAATAATAATAATAATACTTATTATTATTATTTTATTAATATAAATCTGAAATAGCAGGTGGATATTTCTTATATTCCCATTAACAAGTGCATTAATTTTGATGCACCAAAGGGAGAATAGCATGATTAAAGATTATTATTAGAGTTTAATTATTTTACTGAATATACAGATTCTAAAATCCTTTACATGGTATTGCAACCTGTTTGCATATGTAATTAATTTCCAATGCATGTGATTAATCACAATTAAAAAATTAATGCTTTAACGGCCCTATTAACAATCTTTGGTGACACCAATTTCATGTATTACTGTATAAGTAACTGTTAAACTGTTCCAGAGCTTGTCTGGGAAATACGCCTGATACCAATCATCTGTGATTAATTTATTAGCAAATGGTTTATAGAGTATTTGTCCTGCAATAAGCAGCTTCTTGATATTACAAAATCAGAACAGCAAAAAAAAAAAAAATGAGCAAAAACAACAACAAAATTAAATTCATGAAGTGTCATACAGCAAAATTAAAAAGTAGATCTAATTGAACTGGATATCAAGAACTTCAGAAAGAGTCATTTGTATTGACATTGATCACTTGGGAGTACGGTACTTGGACAATGATGAATCTGAATAGAGCTTTCTCAGAAAGTGACTACTACTTCCAAGTACCTACAGAACACAACACTGAAGCAAAGCTGCTCTACAAAGTGGGGACCTGGAAAAACATTACAGCTTTTAAATGAAGCTTTACAGGTGCTTAGTCCCTTCACAAACATCAGAATAACGTTCTGGAGGCCTATTTTAGAAAACAAGCCCTCAAAATTTGGAAGAGGGCAAAATGTCATGAGAGAGAGTCCTACCAAATAAACACACCAACATTACCCGCAAACTGTTACGTCACTATCATGTGCTTTTGACGCCAAAACATTTAGAATAATTTTAACTTTTTGTAGAAGGATTCATTCTTGGAAAAAGTAAAGTTGCAAAATGTGGAATTGCTGAAGAAATACTTTTTGAAGTTATGGTTGTTCACTGTGCTTGGAAATCAAGACAAAAAGGTATGTGCTTTTGTTCAGGGCTCCAGCAAGGCGGAGTGAAGCAATTCAAACCACAAAGATACAATAAGTACTGGCCATTCATGATCACTTGTAGACGCATTCACAAACAAAAAAAGCATTCTTTTCACGAATTCTGCGAGTACCTCATGTACATGTGAAGACGCAGAAATAGAAGAAAATTCCAAAACAACACAGAATCACATAATTCAGTCCAGCCGTAAAAACCTAAACACATTGGAATTTCCGGCTCATATTAAAACGTAGGGATCTGGGACGTTTATTTGTCTGTGCATTTTTCTTTTTTTAAAGTTGGACTATGGCATTTGGAGGGGGGGACAAGGGCCTTGGGAAAGGTTAAGAAAATATAGGGGTGCAGGGAGGATGGGATGAGTGTGTATATGTGTGGGGGGGGGATATTGTAAAGCTGTCAATCACACAAGAAGCTCTGAAAGCCTGTGAGCCTACTGAGGTTATGAGAAAGAGGGCGGAAACATATGGGAGGACAGAACAAACGGAAAGGGAGAGACTTTTTGTTGGGGGGGGACGCAGTTCATAGAGCTGCTTTGTGCTCGGCCATGGAGACGCGTTATCCTGCAGCTGGGAGACGAGAAGATGGAAAGATCTAAGGAGAGAGAGAAGATGCTGCTGGGAAAGTGAGCAAACCTGTGTGATAGCAATGCGAGGAAGAGGGGAGGCCAAAGAAAATGGAAGAGAAGAACGACACTGGAAAAGAAGGAACGAAAGATGGAGGAGGGGTGTTGACTTAGGAATGATGGAGAGTGAGCAAAGAGCCAAAGTTTGATAAGGTACAGCTGTAGAGAGAGGAAGCAGAGCAAGGAAGAGGGAGAGGAAAGAATATGGAAGCATATGGTGGGTAAGGGGTATGGGGGGCCATTCAGGGGAGCTTTCTGCACCCTGGGTATCGTGACATGCATATTACATGAGCAGTTAATAAAATGCTGAATCATATCCCTTCCAAAGTCCAGTTCATTTCCTGTCCACAGAATGCATTAACCATGGAGCAGTGTGAAAACATCGTACCAAAGCGGGGAAAAGTAGTACAAGTCAAGGGATAAAATTCCTCAGCCCATTTTTGGTAAGTTTGCTTGTTGGACGAGACTCTGTCCTGGGATGCAGAGGGAATGGGCTTATTACATTGCTGCTGGGATGCCATTCTAACCCAAAGAAAATCTGGGACCGATGGATGAGTAACTGGCAATTGTTAAGTTAACATGTGATAGCACCTTTATGGATAGAAAGAACAGGGCACAGGAAACATGGGTTGATCTTTTCCCTTTTTTCTGAAACACTAATGAGTGTTTTACAGACTAGGGTAGTCTAAAGCAGGGCTGACATGTAAGTTCACATTAAATAGTTCGGGCAAAACGGGCAGGTGCTCAGACGCCCCCCAGCCATGTCCCCGGTACGTGCCTGCTCCACCACACCCCCATTTTCCATCCAAACAGCACATCTGAGCGTGTGAAGGTGTCCACAGCAGGTGTCATGCCGTCTTCGGCACACCGGGAGTGCTGCTTGCGTAACGGCCCGGCAGGTCACGGTTACAGGAAGCCAGGAAGTGCGTCAACCCATAGAAACCATTGCATGCTCTCAGGAAGTAGTATGCAAGCTGGAAGCAGGCATGCGTCTGGAAGAACTCGCTACCTGTCCAGGCAGTGTGGGATGGCGACTCAGCCGTCTACACTGAGATGAAGAGCGCAGTGCTGGTCACAGATCTACGGCACACTTAAACACTAGATCTGATGGTCTCGGCCACATGCCACCCGCCCCTCCCCCCACCACCACAGGCCATCGACAAAAAACAGCATCGGCTGACAAGCATCAAAAACTATTTTTGACATCATTAGCCTACGTAAGACTTTTCCAGACCTTAGTATTCATAAATTAAGTTAATATTTATGTTAATTATAAGTCATTAACAAGTGTCACATGAAGTTTTGCACGTGTATCCTTTATTCTGACCGTGACCGTTTTTGTCAGTTTCGTTTAATCACTTGGGGAAAGTTTTAGGAGCATGGGCCAATTATTTTCTCAAATGGCGTTTGTCTCACTATCCCTGAAACTCATGTATTTTACAGCATGAACAACAGAGGGAGTACGGTGCAGAAGCCGATACAACCTGTTTTGCCGCGATAATGTTATGACAGGGCTCTTGGCAAAATACCCTTCTGCGCTTTTGGATGTGGAACAGAGTACTAAAACAATTACAAAGCAACAAAGGGTCACATTACAGTGCTTACAAAAGATCACATGTTGGCAAGACTCACCACACCACACTCCTGTTTATGCCTCTTAAAGGTTATTACTAAAGTGCTGGCTGCACTATTTCATACTAAGTGCTAAAGTGATGCAGCCATCACTTTTGCTGCTTTTTGATACTATTTGCTGTCTCTCTCAGTTCATACGGGAGACATAAAGTGTGAGGCAGAGACTATCTGAGCTCAGCCCCCGGCGCTTGAATGTCAACAATGCAGCTGCCACATGTGGTCCACCATTCCCACACTTCCCATCATGCGAGGAAGCGCTGCGCCCGCAATCCCAAACACACGGATACTGATACGCACGGACACATGCACGCACGCACACAATCACAACTGTTTTCAGTTGGCTAACAGTGGCGGCAGGCATCAAATAAGGAGAGTAAGTTAAGTTTCGTTTGTGGGGCTGATTCCCTACCTTGGTCAGCCGCATCTTGCTGTCCGTCTGCTCCAGTCCGCCCCGCTTTGGCGGCCTCTCGGGTGTCACGGCAACTGCCTCGTCCTCGCAGCAGTCCGTGCTCAGGGCACAACCCATAGAGGACGGGAGGCTGTGTGCCCTGGCTGGCTGGCTGGCTGGCTGGGGCTGATTGGGGCTCACTGGGCTCCCTCTCCCTTGCGGTCCCCCCGCTTTCTGCTCCCCACCGCTCTCTCAGGCAGCTGTTTTTGTCAGCAAGGCCCTTCCCCTTTTCCTGGCTCCTGGTCAGACTCACAGGCAGCTCACGCGCACTCACACGCACTCACAGAGACATTCACAGCCTCTGTAGGAACCCTGTGCTTGTCTTGCTCGGGCGTCCCCCCAGCATTGGGATATTCACCCCTCCAAACACTCTATTGCACCACTGCGGCAGACAAATCTAAATAAATAAATCCAATGTTTTAAATAAACAAAGCAACTTTTATATTTACAGCCAGCCCCCCCGCTTTACTCATCATTAGGCATGAGAGAGCCCCCCCCATCCCAGGCCTGAGTCATGCATCCTTCCACCCCACATTGCGAAAACGTGGGGTCGTTCTCAGTGTTTTGCATTTCAAGTTCAGAAAGTACAAATCCAGACCAAGGTTTTGTTTCTACAAACCAGTTGAGCAGAAAGAGTCACAGTCACAGAGTATTCAACTCTGAGGTAGAAACAAAATCTTGGTCTAGAGTTGTAGCTTCTGGACCTGAAATGCCCAACACATGGTCTGGCCAACGCCGCGAGTCGCTTCTGCCGGGACGCTCCTTGGGCACGGCTGCATAGCGGCGGGATGCAAGGCTCTCAGCTCCTGCTGATTTCAATTTCACTTTGGATTCACAAATGCACAGGGTGAAACTCTGCCCCTTTTAAGGGGAATTCCTGATGAGTATCCAACACCCTCTGTCAGTCTCCTTCCCCCACAACACATACCCCCCTCCCCAATCCTGGACATAAGCTGCTAGCACATTTTGTTTTTATAGGATTGTTGCTCCCTGGCCTACACTCTCAGGTATCCCCCCCCCCCCACAGATTGCCAGCCCTGGTCCTAGATCCTACAGCCTGTTTACATCTACTGTCGAGCATTTTACAGTCCACCCCAGCTCCAAAGACGGCAGAAATGTGTCCCTCCCTGCCGCTTCCCTTCTGCGGGAATTCTGCAGCACGCCTGGGCACCACTTTCAGGCTGATTAACCCAACCCCCGCCTCCCCGTGCCCTGCATGCCGGCACCGAGCAGAGAGCCACGGGTCGGCCTGGCAGCCAAGTCACCAGTAAAACCCCATTTAGCAGGGACAGACTGTGTGCATAGGGGCTTCAGCCAAGGATCTGCCTCCAGGAGGCTGGCTGACCGAGGGCCACGACAGAAGGAGGGTCGGCTGGAGAGGAGACACTTAACCTGCAGGTCAAATACCAAATACATCTCCTGAACCTCAGCTGTTCTGGGACTGGGAAGGGCAGATATGTTTAGAACTAAGATCTAGGCATTTTCTGTTTAAATACAAAAGAAGTGGGGGGATCATTGCTGCCTTTGGTGAAAATCTAGTCACCTAACTGAGGACAGAGAGCAACTTGAAATGGAGTGGAGGAGACGAATGAGAGAAAGGATGTGGACAGAGAAATCAAGAAGGAATGCTTAAGGACTGATAAAATAGGGAAAGTAAAACAAAGAGGTTCTATGAGTCCAAATAAGGGAGGGAGGGAGGGAGGGAGGGAGGGGAGAGAGAGAGGGAAGGAAGGAGAGCAAAGAGGAGGAGAGACAGAAATTGATTCAGGCGGCTTGGGGAGACCCGTGGCGCCTATATGAACTGGATACAAACTGAATATGAACCGAAGAGATGAAGTGACAAAGAATCTATTCAAAAGGTCTGAACTGATCATCATAGCAAAGAAATGTCCCAAATGTACCAAACCATAAATGACGATGCTGTGGGAAAAGGCCAGTGAAAAGAGGCCAGGATCCAACATGCAAGTTTCTCTGATCACAGCTAGGGAACTGCTGGCGGATTTTTTTTTAAAGAACATTTGAAAGTAATTGTTTAACGTGGGAAGAGTCTGGGTTAAACAGACAGCACGAGACACCCTGAACTGTGTAGTTAAGTGTGTCACTTCTGGGTTGGTCAGTTGACACCATGATCACACCACATCCTTATGCCATTAGAACAGCATTACTGTATGTGAACAACACCCCCTGCTGGAATACCATGGGAAAGGTTTCAAAACACAAGACACATTTATTGTCAGGAAATAAACACGCCTGAGAATCCAGCAATTGCGAGTCACATACCAGTGGCTGTGGCATTTCATTGCCACACATTGCTGCTGGAATTTCTCAAAAAACACTATATAGTTTGCCCTTAATTTAACACTGTGGTGGTTTTAGCCAGTGGCAAAGGACAAACATTCTGAACTGAGGGCAGGGTGTAGGCACATTTTCAAGCCATATAATCAAAGATGTACTAAATTTACTAGGGAGAAAAATGCAGTGAACTTAGGGACTTTTTTAGCTTCTTTAGCTATTTTTAATTGGAGACTAAAACATTTTTTTTTTAAACGTCGTCGTATAAAAAAATAAATAGAAAGGAGACCCAAGCTATCTGTGGAAGGTTCCGGGACACACTCCTTTCCTGTTTTGGCGGCAGCAGCTGACATTCTGCCTTTTTCTAAAGGCCTTAGTTCCATTTTGTTTGGGAGATTATTGGGGGGGAAAACACAGGCAGCTGCCTACGTTTATAAGGGCCGGAAGTGTTAATGAGTTTAGCCAAGAAAAGGAACAGCCATTAAATCAATGCCAAACAAGAGATGGGCCTGCAGCCCCCGGGGCTGTCAGCACTCAGGACAAATGTTTATTATTCTCAGACTCCAGGACAGAAAAGCAGGAAGCAGAACTGGGAATATTAATAGCCACAGAAAAACAGCAGTAGTGGAAATGGAGGGTGAACGACAAAAAGTCCTGTGCCATGTGGGGGACATATTTAATAACCATTTGTATTACAAAAAAAAATGCAATGACCAAATAACTTGGCAGAATGGGAGGTCAATGCAATGCATTTTTAAGTGACATGGGGTGGTGGACCCTAGTGTATTCAGCACCATGGGACAACAACTTTTTTTTTTTTGATAAACCTCTGAATCTCTTAATTGGTCATTAGAAAGGAGGTCACCTTACCTAAGCGGTCTTCAAAACATGTTATGAAAGTTCAAGTTTATTAAAGCAAAAAAATGGCAAGCCTTTGTCAAGAAAGCTAAATGAAACAAAGAAAACCAAAACACACAAGCCTTGAAGGTCTCTTGGACCAGACCAATGTGAGCAATTTTGAGCCCTAGTTTTGGAGATTTGCAGTCTGCTTGAGCACTAAAGCAATAGATTGACCAAAGTAAACCTTCCTACTCAGAACAAAGGTCGTCGGAGGTTTAAAAAAACACAGCGTTGAGAATCATCACAAAGGTTGAGTATTACAAAGGGGCTAAAATCATACGGCTTCAAAGCAGTTGCATAAACATTGACTCTTCGGAAACCTTGACTTCAAGATGCTGAATCCCCTTTCAATGCCCATCTAACACCTTTGTGAGGCTTAGTTCCCACTTAACTCAGTGGATCTCCGGACCCAGGTCCTACCACTGCTGGAGCTGGAAACACACTATGTGGGAGACAGAGCTGGATGCTGGGAAAATGTCAACAAAGTCATGACCCACCACATCTGCAGCCGTCTCAGACTCCTCCTCAGGAACGCTGGGTTCTGGCAATCTCTCTGGAGTCGCACAGAGCGGCCTGTTTCCCATCACATGCCCCATGACAAAAGCTCCACTGAGTCCAAAGAGGTCTCTCGTCTTAACGATCATGTCAGAGGTCAAAGTTCATGGTACAAGCAGCTGACAGCTAGAGTATGGGGTGGGCTGCTTAGGGAAGAGACAGGAAGTCTTCATTCGATCCTTCATACAAACTCCTTCAAGACAAGAGATCCCCTCATTTTGGCTTCCTTCCAGCTGACACACGAGGTTGCAAGTACTCTTTAATAGAAAAAACATTTGATTTACAATGAAAACACATGAAAAACCTTTCCCCGGAATAACAGAAAAAGTAAATCTTGCATGTAATACATTTTTCATTTTGAGTGCATGTTAGTAGATAAGCACATTATCTCCATTTTTTCTTTTTGAGAACACAAAGGCAAATTGCTCCCAAAAAGGAAAGCCGGGGGGGAGTATGAGAGGAAGATTTTGGAGAATATCACTCCCAGGGTTTAAAGCAGGGGTCAGATTGTGAGGCCTGATAGCATCACGGTTTTCCGTAACGGCAGAGCATGCACTGGGTGTGGAGTGCCACGTACCTTCTGGATCACTGCACAATGACCTGACGTTTTACTAAGTGGATTCCCACCTTCCACCTACTTAAGAGCAGCACTACCTTTCCATATGGAACCAAGGACATTGTTCTTCAGGTAAATATCAGGCCATCTTGCATCACATGGAATCTTAAGAGTCCAGCACAGTGCAAAAATTTGGATATGACCCCCCCGACCAAGTATGAAACAGCTCAGCAGAGTCCTAAAGCATTAGAGTGTAAAATTATGTCACTTGAAGGCTCATTCTGAATCTTCGAGTTTGCGAAAGAACTTTGAGGAAAAAAAAAAACTTCAGAAAATTGTTTTTCCACCTGGCAGGAGGCCGACACAGAGAAGCACAGCGACAGATGACCTAGCATAGCCCGAGACGACACTGCGCGGCGACCTACTGGGAACGCCGTCCGCACAGCCGTGCCTGCGTATTACCAGGACCCTCAGATCCGCCTCAGAATAGCCGCCACCCTCCCCGTCACTCAAACTACTTAAAAAAAAAAAAAAAAAAAAAAACTACTCTGAAACCACAACGGCTGATTCTGCCCAGGAACTTACCACGTTTGCTAAAACCCGACGCAGATCAGTTACAGTTCGCCAAGCAGTAACTATGAAAAGATAAAATTCAACTCACAAGTGAAATAGCTCATGTACTGCTGAAACCCAGTGGCTGAGGTGGGGGGGCACCCCATACAAAGCATGGACTGAGCAAATCTGCCACCCCCGTTTCACACTAACAAATGCTAAAAAGTGGATCTGAAGCCATGATTTAATCTTTTTTCCCCACTTTTTATTTATTATAATTATTTATTCAATTTCCATTTCCTCATTCCCATTTTAAAACAAGTCCAGTATTGTACTATGTTTAGGTCCAGTCCGGCTGAGCTGGGTCTGGTGCTGCTCCCGGTGTGAAGATCGGATCTGTTTCTCGGACTTCTTTAATTCATTCTTCTCTCATCTTCCTCCTCTTCCTACTCCACGCCATCCTCTGCCTCATCGCCTTGGTCGCCGTCCATTAGCAGCGCTGCATACTTACTGGCGGAGCTGAATTTCTGTGGACCAGAATTAGCAAGACTGAAGCCAGGGAGCGACAAGGGGGATTTCGAAGGCCCAACAGCCACAACCAGCATGGGGCAGGCAGGCAGGTGGTCAGATCTGCAAAAGCCTGGTGGTGCAGCCCATCACCAAACATATGGCTGAAAATGGTCATTGGTAGACATGAAAAATGTAGATAACACCATGTGTCTGCATGTATTCTGACATGATATAATCACAGTCAGCCTGTATGGGACTGCATAAAAGTAATAGCCTGGTTGTCACCAAAAAAAAACTTGTCCCAACCTTATAAAATTTACCAAGCAGAAAATTTCCCAGAAATTCCATAAAGATCTACTACAATTTATAACAAGTCATCTTTGACTTGACTTCACAGTGGTGCTTATTGTTTCAAACGGACCAAGAGACTCCTTAAAAGGATCGAAAGTTCCCCGTTTGCTGATGAACCAGCAATAAATGGCATCATTTCAGCCCCGTTCCTTTTGTGACAGGCATCAAGTTAACCTTGAGGTTGATGATCTGACCGAGTTGTAAATATTTACAGAAGTAACAACACTAATAACGCATCAGCCCTTCCAGCAGTGTCACAATGCTTAACGACCACAGCAAGCAAGTGTGCTGAGCGTGAGCAGCCTGAGGGAGGCATTGTGCTGAGACACTCACAGGGCTGGGGGATTCCTCGTATCTCTTTGGCTCTGGCACAGGTCTGCAGTCTCGCTCTCTTCTACCATCCTTTCTGTAATCAATGCAACAAGGAAGTCAAACGTGCTTCATTGGGTATAACACCCACCACTCAAGCCACTGGAAATAGATAGGGCTGCGAGGACGGACAAACCGGCACTTAGGCTGACCCAGGAGCATGAGAAACGAGCTGCAATGTTAATACTTAAACAGGAAGCCCTGATTTACAAGTGAACACAGGACACCAGAGAATCAAGAGGACTTATGCAGGGTCCCTAAACTCTGCCAGTCTTCTGAATGGAGCTGAAACTCTCTCATGTGTCACCTGAGACCAAATACAGAGCTTCTGACCAACACTCCCCAGCGACTGCCAATGTCTTCCACATGACACCGATTAATACTAAAGGGAGTGATTTCAGACGTCCAAAAGTACAAGGAACCAAGGAGGACACGACTATCTGCAGCTCAAGGACGGCTACTGAGCTCAGAGCCTAGAGGCTGGTGGAGCTGAGGGACCCTGCACTGTCACCCGTGAAGGCTGACCTGTCTGGCTCCTTTCTCCGGTCTCTGCTGGCAGCATCTCCTCTGCCCCGGCCCGCCCCAGGGACAGAGGCGCCCCCCCGGCCCCGTGCAGGGCCCCGGTCCCGGCGCATACCGTCCACCTTGTTCTCATCTGCAAGAAGAGCACTGTGCTAAGGAAGGGTGGCATGGTGCAACCAACCGCACAGGACTCTGGGTCTTAACCCTAAATACCAGCCATAATTAAAGTCCTCAGGGCTATCCATCAGCTGAACAGTAAACGAACAGCCACATGGGATATTCAACACTCAGGAAGCAGACCTAGCTTTAAAGGTACCCGAGCAAGAAAGAAAGCGTGTTGATGGCGAAAGGAAGTGTCTCTAAACATACGATTCCCTCAACATCGAGGGATGCCCTTTTCTTGCCCACTAAGGGCCATCCAGAACTGGCCATCTTGCACTCTGCACTGACCCAGACGCACTGTTCCAAATGTGTCTGCGCTTCACATGAGGCAATGCCAGGACAATTCCACACAAGTGAGACGTCACATGCTGGGCAAACACTGGCGCGGCAATTCGACATGGGCAAAGGAGGCGGGAAAAAGGAGAACGCCAAGGAACACCAGGGGCCCAGCGGCCAAACAGGCTTAGAACGGAGGTCTATCAGCGGCTACACTACTCCCCCGCATCCTCATCCCTTACATCCGAGAGCTAACAACCAGCCCACCAAACAGAATGGTGACCATCTTAACAGGTTCCAATATCCCACAGTGGTCATTCATCAAGCATCAAATATCCATCATCACCTTGCGATTCACAAAAGCCCTGCCTTCCTATACTACAGATGAAGCCTCCGTAGCTAATCAGTTGAGTCAGTCACATGTACTGGTTTCTCTGACTGCTCTGCACTTCCACACATGTGGTCGACACCTCAGATTCCTCTAATACCCTGTCCGGTAATTCAAGGCCATACCCACAGCTCTGTATAAGTGATGCTGCTCAAATTCAAGCTATGTAAAGCCCATCCATTTACAAGAGTGCTGCAGGGAATGGCCTACAGTCTTAGGCAAGAAGAACCCAAAGCCCCTGGGAGGGAAGGGGGGGCTCCGAGACACAACTGCCTATACTGGCAATGCCGGGCACCAGTACACTCATTTTAACCATTGAGGGGGTTGAAGATGGCCCAGGAAGTCCCTCCTTACCTTTACTGCGCTGAGAGGGCTTCTCGTCCACTGAGCCTGAGGAGCTGAAACAGAGAGACACATCAGACAAAGAAGCAGGAAGAACCATCAAAGAAAACTCAGGTTTTAGCAGTGAGCAGCTCATTTTTCAGATTAATTTGTTCATGTTATGTTTTCTAGAAAAGTAGCCAACTAGAGTGCAGAGACACACACACCCTCCCCGAGGAATAAAGGAGCCTCCACACGGAGGAGCCCTGACCTGGGCAGCTTCGGGGGCCCCAGGCTGCTAGGGGAGGTGGGGGAGCGGCCCTCCTGCTCGCTGGAGCTGCCACCTCCCACGGCACTGCGCTTCGCCCAGGCGTTCTCCTTGGGGGGCGGGGCCGGCACCACCTTCAGGGGCAGGGCTTCGTGCCTGGGGGGAGCTCTGCTCCCTGGAGAGGGGGGGTCCTCCTCGCGGCCTCCGAACACCTCATTCTCCACGGCTCGTTCACTCTCCCTGCGCCGGGAGTCTGCAGCAAAGAAGTTCCATCAGCAGGTTAGCTGGTCTAAAGCCACCTTAGAGAAACCAAGGACCTACCAGCCAGACTCTGGCCTGGGAGCGGCAGAACAAGGCAGCCCTTACCTCTACCAGAGGTGCTGCCTGGCTGCGAGGACTCGCTGCCAGTGCGCGATCGCTCCGCAGGCTGCTCCTCGTTCCGCCAGCTCGGGTGCCTGGGGTGGGGGGGGGGCAAAGGGAGAGGGTGAGCTCAGCCGCAGTCGCAGGAGGACCAGTGAAGGCAGCCACTAGGGTTTCAACTCGGGCCCCATCAGCAGGGGCTTCACTTGAAATATGTAACGAACCGCAACCAAAACAGCTGGTAAGTATGCAGGGACAAAAATGGTTCCTTGGACCGTGCAAAATCTCTGCCTGTTTTGGTCGAGGCCTGGTCTCATCACACCAGTCAGAGGAAGGAAGCACGCGCAGGCCAGCCTAACACAGCCTAACATTCTCTCTAGAGTGGGGGCCCTCCTGGCTCCGTCGCCCGCTGCTGCTCACCTCTCCCGGGGCTTGCGCTCTGGTGCCCTGCCCTTATCCTCCTCCAGTTGCCTCTGCAGCTTCTCCTGCTCCTTCTTCAGTCTCTCCTCCACCTCCCGCTCCTTGGCGGCTGTGTCCACTGGCTTGGCCCCACCGAAGATGGAGGCGGTGCGACCCGTCGGGGCAGAGGGAGCCCCACCCTGGTCCTCTTCCTTGGGCACACTGCGGGGTTTCAGGTTCAGCTTGGGCCTCTGGAGGGGACCTGGGTTAGAAGGGTGGGGTGGGTCAAAGGCATTAGCCACACAAAGCTGGCTCCTGCCTTTTAGTTCAGTGTGTGCAGGTTCACTTGTCTACTCAAAAGCATGATGTAAGCAGTCTGTCTTAGAGGTCACAAAAGCTACTATCCAGTGGCAGTCTGGAGAGGCAGCGGCCCAGCACTCCCTCACTTCCACCGGATACCCACCTCTCTCCTCACGCCTATCGTCCCGCCTTTCGTACCGGTCTTCACGGTCACCATATCGATCGCCATAACGATCGCCGCTGCCCCGGTACTCATCGCGCCGGTCGTCATAGTCGCGTCGGAAACCGCTGCCAAAGGGTCGACGCCCACCACTGCGGGAGTCGTAACCTGCATATGAGGTTGGGGGAGAGATTCAAACTGAAAGGCGTTGCTGAGATTTTTCTGCTGTTAACGTGTCATCAGGATGGAATTTTTGAAGAAACGGCATCCTGCTGGACAGAGATCCTGGATCCTGTAAGTCATCCCCATAAAGGCTCCAATTTGACTTTAACTAACCTCTGTCATAGTCTCTGCGGTCGCGGTCATCGTAGCGGTCACGGTACCGGTCCCTGCCGCCATCATAGCGATCTCCATCTCTCCGGGGGCCGTCGCGGAAGCGGTCCGACTCGTAGCGGTCCCGTGACCCTGGAAGGAGACGTAGCCAATCAGAAGAGCCTGAACCTTCATCAGATGGCATTTTAGCTGAATGAGAGTGAATGCTCACGTTCGCCGAAGGCATCGTCCCGCCGCGGACCATCGTCGCTATCGCTGGCAGGCCGCGCTCGCCAGTCGGAGTCTGTCTTGTCAGGGCCACCATCCCCCCGGTTTCTGTCGCGCCCAGACATGGAGCGGTCATCTCTCTCTGTGGGAACAGCAGTCGTGGGTCAGCAGCCCAAGAGGATATGAAATACCGTCCCAGAATGAGCACGATTATTGGCAAACCAACTGATCACACCAACTGCACACAGCAAGGTGAGTATGGCAGAACTACTGGGCGGCCAAATACAAATTACGTTTTTTTTTTTTTCCAATGTTTGCTTTCAGACTTCATTTAGGGGTCTAATTATATTTAAAAACCTTAATTGAGAGTGTACTGGACTATACCAGGTTATTAGGTAACTGCTTATAATTAGTCTAATTGTGTGCGTTTTATAGCAGCTTACAACAATACGAAACCAAGTTGAGACTTGCAGTCCTAATAATACTTTTATTTCTGGCATTTAAATCTGCAAGAGAGAGTCTGACCTAATCGGCAGAGATTCCCTCTGACACACTTCACCTGAACTGTGGGTGGGCAATAAGAGATTTAAAAGTACTCAAAGGGGAGGGTCCAAAGTACGCAAATTAACGGAAACATGCGGGGCTTGCTGCAGCCATACCTTTCTCGTTAGACTGGTCTGCAATGTCCACACGGATCCTTCTGTTACCCAGGTTCTATAATGTGACCAGACAAGAGCTTATAAATTCCCTTTACAGCATGAAGAGCTGACATGATTCTTTAATCGATCAACAAAGAATGACTAAAGGCTGCCATCTAGTGGTTGCTAATAAATGGTGTTTCTCATACAAGCTCCAATCAACTATCATGTGGCTCCAGTAATGCGTCACGAGAGGAGTTGAAGCAAAGTCAAAAATAACCCACACATGGAAGTAACTGCAGACCTCCTAGTTCTGGGCTTTACTTGCTCTACCACAGGAGGGTAAGATACGTGAAAAACAACCTAAACCGCTCAGGTGGTATGGAGGAGGGCACAGCATCCGGGTTTTTCCACAATCAGCCCCTAAAGCCGGGACCCTTAGCGGCTCACCTCCTCGTTGAGGCTCAGGGCCCGCAGGAGCGACTCCACATCATCAAACTCAGCGTAGCCGAAGCCCTTAAGTCTCTCAGGGTTGTTAGGCTCCCTGGGGAGACGCACAGCACTGATCTGTAGGGGGGGAGGGGGGCAGCCAAAGACCAATGTTACAAACAGGCGTCCCATCCAGGCTGAGGATTTTCCCCATCTCACAACAGAGGTGGAAAGTTCAGGCTCAAAAAGTACAAATTCAGACCAAGATTTTGTTTCAACCAACCAGTTGAGTATAAAGAGTCTCAGTCACACAGTATTCAACTGGTTGGCTGGAACAAATAAAAATATCTCCAACTCCGTTTTACACACACAATCAGAGCAGTTAAAAAAAATGCATCTCTGATGTACATATGTATCATTTTTTTTTGTGTGTGTGTATATATGTATGGGATACAACAGTACACATACTTGTGTACAGTTCGGCACATCATTTTGAGTCTGATATGCACAATGAAACAAATGAGTACACTGAAACGGGCGGAATCTAAATTTGCAAGCCGACGTTCAGCGTTGAAAACATTATACTAATCGTGGCTGAGAGTCTTCTGGCAAATGCTGACTTGGTGTCACTGTTGACCCAAGTGGTTCGGGATCATTTTGGTTTAGTGGTTTTTGGAGTAGTGGATAAGACCAAGACTGTCAGCTGTTATGCCAAAATGTAATATGTTGCTGGAAATGTGCTAACTCATGTGAGACATCATCATCATCATCATCCACACGTGTGTGCGACCGGAGTAAAGCAGAAACAGCCACTGCAAGTTAGTTTCCCTGTGGCATCTAAGGTGCTTTTGCCAGGAAATTCAGACCAGGTTAAAAAATAACTTAGGCTATAGGGGTGTTCATCACTACAGACATGTGACCATACTCAGTAGTAGAGAAAATTGGATTTAGTTCATTATCATTGTTGTTATATCTCTGATTTTTTTTTAAATGTACATTTCTTTTTCAATCTGCAAAAAAGCGTTTCTTAGGTATTGCTATTCAGACACACTAACTTTGGGGTACAATTGTTAAAAAAAATTAAGTGTCTTTGCAGTTTTAATAAAAAATTTCAAAACAAGTCCTTGTTTCTCTCCGCTGTATCCAAGGTTTGTATCAAAGTATTAGTTTTATGTGCCGTTTCAGCCCTTTATATATACATACAATATAAAATTTGTAAATATATTATAGTCACAGGTCTTCTCTTCATGTTGATCTTTGAGCAGCATGAGGTTAAATGCCAACCTTCTCAGAGTTAAATTCAGTTCAGCCATAAAGACCATGAGAAAACCCTGTCTGCTCCACACACCAGAAACGATAGGTAAGGCTGCACAGCAAGCGCTCAGACGTTTAACACAAAGATTAACTAGACGGCTGCCTCTCCTAAACCCAGCAGCCATTCACACTTTGTGACTCTCGTCCACCGCCTTCAACCACTGCCATACAGCTCTGTAAACAAGCCATTTCAGTTCAAATTTATTTATGGTGATGGATGTTAAGCAACAAGCAATTACAGACTTGTTAACGGAGGGCTCGTAGGAGTTTTACCCAAAAATTTTCTGAGGGCAGAAGGAAAAATGATTGGTTCAGAAAGATAGCTAACCAGATTGTAGAGGAAGCGGGTCTAAGCAACAAGAGCAGGCTTAGAATTAGAATTTAGTGATTAATTGTCATTGACACACCACAGCAGACAAAAATGAAATGTGTCCTCTGCATTTAACCCATATGTGACAATGTGACATAGCAGGGGGCAGCTAATTTGGCGCCCGGGGAGCAGTGCTTGGGGGCGGTACCTTGCTCAGGGTACCTCAGTGGTGCCTTGCTGGTCGGGGATTCGAACCTGCAATGGTTCAATTACAAGTGTGCATCCCTAACCATTATGCCACCACTGCCCAAGACATCTGAATGGTTGGTCCAGCCCCTTATAGTTGCTTGGACCCATCTCCTCTACAATCTGATTGGTCCCAATAGATAACCAATCATTTTTATTTTTGCCCTCAGAACATTTTTGGGCAAGTAAAACTCCCATGAGCTAACTGAGGTCCTTTCTAAAATCATGGGGGCTACTAGCCAGTGGACGCCAGCATGGCATCATCTGACCTGCAACATGCAAAGATTCCACTGCAGAGGGACAGTGGGTCCTTTGGGTCAAAGGAGGCTTGCAGGAAGTGGAGTTCAGCATATTTAACAAAATTTAAAAAGGAGAAGAAAAGGCTTCCTTTATGGGAGAGAAAGAAGTGGTCAAAGAAATGCAATTTAGGGTGACACTCACACTGAGACCTCGGAAAAAGTCCTTGATCGAGTCCTCTGTAACATCATATGGGAGGTTCCCTAAAAAGGCTGTGTAGGGGGGGCTGCGGGGGAGCCGCGTGCGATCCACATTGGGTTCGCGGGCAGCCCGGGGGGCCGTGGGCAAGAGGGAGCGGTCGATGGGGGGGGCCCGGTACACATCATCCTCTGTGTGCCAGGAGGTGGAGACTGGGAAAGATGAACAACTTCAAATGCAGCACTTTGACGGCAGTCTCACAGAGCAGAGGACATGGAAAGGGCTCTTTAGAGTCTTATCGAAACAGACCATTTAATTAGAGGCTCTGAACATCTTCAGCCTGTCAGATCGCATTTTTCTAGGGTACAGAGGATGTCTGACAAAGCAGCATTATTCAATCACTTAAGTTGTATGCGCTCTCAATTAATACCAGAATAATACAAATTAAAGAACAGGAGGAACAATTCAATGAACTACATGCACAAGAATGTGTTTGCTGAAGTTACTGAAAACACATGGGCGATCTGCTGGATTTCAGTACAAGGTATCATGCTGGTTATGCTCAGCAGTATTTACTAAAACACATATTTCATACTTAACATACTCCGGGTATTTTGGCCTTAGTAGGCTTAATGGATCAACTGGATTAAAAACCAGGATGCACAGCAGACCTCTATGAAAGCACCGTGACACAGAGATAAAGCAGAGTGGTACACATGATGAGCTGAGCAATACAGCTGGCTGCTCTCACCATCTCCTTCCAGGTCGTCAGTCTCATCTGCCCAGCTGGTGGGTTTGGTGGGGTAGCTCAGGGGTGCATTACCACCACTGTCCTCGGCAAGGAAGTCAGTCAGGGTCAGGGTCTTCCCTTTCTTATTCTTCTTCTTAGCTACACACCAAAAATAATTTTAAAAAGTTACAACTTAAGGCCATGCCTTAGAAAAGAATTCAGTTTAAAATACTGGCACATAAGGGCAAACCCCATGAAAACGGCAGCCGCAGTTTAGAATGAGATCCTCAGACTGAGTGTGAATGATCGGTTTTAGGAAAGCTCAGACTAAACGCTACAGTAAATTTTTACAATGCTTCACTCATTTACAAGGGAACTCAACCATTCCAAATCAAGCTAGAAACATGACGACTCTCTCGCGCATTTAATGCTGAAACAATGAACATAACATTAAGTAGCAATAAAGTATAAGGCTGCTGGGAGGGGAGACAAAAGCTTGTATAACTTCATGAACGTAGTAAACAGGCCAAAAAGTGCTGTGGTCAATATAAGCACAAGCCTTCCTTTCTGATTTTGTGGATGTAACATTTCAGCTCACACCTCCCAAACACCATACAGCCAAATTCACCAAAACTGCTGAAATTTCATGTATGAATTTAACATCTTACTGGCTCAGGAAGAACTTGAACAGAAGCAGGTACTGAACTACTCTGCAGTGCTTTCCTTTCAGGTGGATATTGATTGTTGATCCCCCCCATTTCATTTTTACATGTAGAAGAATTTTTTTAATCAAGGTTAAATAATCTAATCATGAACATTTTGATCAAACTTACTTTGCGCATCATTCCTTTTTAGCTGAGTATGCAAAGGATTTAATCCATCTGCAGATGCAACCCGAAAGGCACTCAAGGATCGTTCAAACCGCTAAGAGAAGCTACAGATCCTCAGAGAATGGACACAGTAAACGGACTGCCCCAGTAACTAAAACATGTACCTTAAATCACATGTGTTTCAGAATGATATTGCCCTGACAGATCAGAACAAAGGCAGCCCTGGAACCACCGCGGGAAAACCCTGATGTCAGGACATTTTTCTGAAGGGGGCATCGCTTGTTTGTGTTTATAGATCGGTGTTAAAACCGAAAACGATCGATTTAACGTACACCGACAACACAAATACATTAAACCGAACACTAACAATGGAAAAAAACACAAATCAGTACACACACCTGCACGCGCAGTGAACTGCATATCGGAGAAATAAAAATTTAAGACCTTGTAACAAAACCACACCAGTCTTCTTAAAAGTTTATGAGCAATGACTACACGATATTACATATCGAGAGCTGGACTGAGAACCTTTGAACAAGAGTAAGCAACCAGACATGTTACATAGCTCGTTTCAAACGAGTCCAGCTAGCATTCTGTGCAACACTGAATCACCGAAAAATACGTCCGCGCCGTGCCAGCACACACCCCCAGCCCCAAAGCGATCCCGCCCGCACCACGTTTTACCGTCATCTCCACCAAACGCACCATCTTGGTGAACAGGGCACTTCGGCGCTGTTTCACAAGAAGCCAGTAGAGCAACTTGGCGCGTTTAACAAACATGTCAGCGACTAGGGTAACCGAGTTAGCCAGTTAAGAGACATCTAAAATGAGCACGTGCAATACGTACAAGCGGGAAGTGTATCCGAACTAAAGTCGGCCTTCTCCGTTGGTGGGTTAGCGCACACGATTTCTCTATGGGATTTGCACAATTCGTCCCCTGGCCTCATAATAAGCCAGGCGGAACTTCACAGCAGTTTCATTTTCATTATTTCGGGAGTCGGATATTCAGCGCACCAAGCCGGTTCACTGACAGCACTGCACCACAAGCCGTCTTGCCGCACACCCGAAGGCCTGGCCCAGCCCGGATATCCCCGAAGTGCTAGTATACCAACGTCGGGTTGGATGACCACCAACGGGCCGCACGGACTCGGCGTACGCCGCGCTCCCCCCGGACGGCTCGCCTCACGCTGTCCGGCCCTCCCTTTAAACTTTCGCGTCCCCAGACTTACGGGGGAGCACGTGGGGAGCTCGAGAACAGCCGCGCGGCCCCTCCCTCCGTTCCCCGCCGCGCCTGCGCTTCGCCGTGCCGCCGAGCGGCTGATAATCGCTGGACAAAACGTGGCAGAGTCTACGCGCTCCCGACGCGGCGGCTGGCTGAGCCGCCGCCTCGGCCACACGCGCTCTGAAAGCGACATCCTATCCCGCAAAGGGCCACCGGCGCCATGATATTTCAGTGCTGCATACAACCCGTACGACATGTCGCAGGTCCGCGAACAGTATCTGGCATAGTACTGTAGATTCAACCCCTCGCCTGCCCCTCGTCTCCTCTGCGTCAATTCTCGGACACCAAGCGGGTTTTCAACCCCACTCCGTGCACAAAAAATACGAACAATGCTGTCACGCCAGCACTAAGACGCTAATATTAAATTGTCACCCCCCGATAAATCATGTCGCGACAACAACCGCATATTCTTCTCATATTATCCACACCGGCCCAGCCCGCCTCCCCACATAAACCTCACCTGACGCCGCCATGATGGAGAGTGAGTCTGCGTCGAAGTGTCCCGGATGCAGGCGTCACATGCTTAATCGTCGGGACCGCGCATCAGTGCTCCCGAGTACGTATATCAGCAGGTCTTGGCGCTTAAAATGTTGGAAGCTTTGTTTTCGGTTTTTCTTGAATATTTGGTCTAGCATTAGAAATTAACTTTGTATTTTAATGATAATAAAACACTTATTCTCTATATTATTATTATTTAGTATATTATTATTATTTAATATGTTATTATATTATTATTATAGTGGGGTGTTGGTGGTTAGGACGCTTGCCTCTGGACCAAGAGATTGCGGGTTCGAGTCCCACCTCTGGCACTACTATCGTCGGGTCCCTGAGCAAGACCCTTAACCCCACCTTGGACTGTCTCTGATTGGAGAAAAATGTAAGTTGCTCTGGATAAGAGTGTCCACTAAATGCTGCAAGTTATTATTATTATCTATGTAATGATGATGATAATAATAATAATAATAATAATAATAACAGCTACACTCAGAAATAGTGTCCCAGTTGTACGTTGGCCTGTCACTGGGGCTGTACCCTCAAGGGCCTGCCAATAGTTCCTGTAGCTGTAGGAAGGGGTGCTGTAATGTGGTGGGGGGGGGGGGGGAGTTAGGACTCCTGAGTGACAGGGGAAATATGGAAAATAACTGGATTGATCTGGACTAGAGGCCACAGTATGATATGCTTTCATGGGGCCCATAATCTCTAACAATGCCCCTGGCTGTAGGTAATTGGACCTTTTAAGGTACAAACATGGACTCTGTGGAGCATCCCTAACATACAAACAACATTAATGTACTCCCAATGGTACAAAAATGTTCTTCAGAGTCCATTTCTGTACCCTAAATGGTACAATTACCTCCAGCTAAGGGTACATTTGACAGACCATTGAGGGTACAGCCCCAGTGACAGGCAAAGGTACAAACTGGTACCCTTTTTTCTGAGAGTGTAAAAAAGGGGGTTGTCGGAACGATATCTTTGCATTCCCCGGACAGCCCCGTCACCTGCCCTGCTCATCTAATTCCTACTCCTCCCACACTCACCAACCTGTACAATTTCTGGAAGTACTGGATGGATCAACTGGAGATGTGAAAGCCAATAAATGTGCTTTTACCCAAATGCAGTGATTGCTAACTGTGACACTTAACTCTGACACTGCATCTATTCATTTATTAGACATTCATCTATTATGCTAATTTACACTTTATCTTTCCCACCAGTTACCAGTGGTTAGGTCTATTTGTATTTCTTTATGTATGTCTTAATGTTCATATCTTAGTGTCATTTATATAATTCATATTTTTACATTCTGTTTATTTCCCATTTGCACCATGACCAAAATTTTCCATGACATACCGGTAAGAACTATAACAGATACACTAATGGTATATACCCAGTCATGGAGGGACCACAAACTATTTATTTGTTTGATTGTTTGTTTTTGTGGGCACGGTGTATTAAATCGTGTACACAATTTAGTTCCTACAAAATACAATATTGGGTTCTTATATTACCTAAAATGTACACATGATTTATTTTTTATTTGCTCTCAGTTTGTTATTTCTAGCTCTAGAATTAATTTTCGACTAAATGAAATGTAATGATTTGGTTGTTTGCTTTTTGCCTAAAAATATGTGACTGCAAAGCCAGAAGCTGAAGTGAAGCCCACAAATACAAATACTTTTTCGCTAGTAAATTTATTCACTTAAATCTTTGTAATAATGCATAATATATCTTGGTATCCAATTTGGACTTTTTAAGCTATATCTGGCACTTGTCCGAAGCAAAGCTTCAACTAATTCTATGGCAGAAATTAGGTGTTATGGTCATCTAATTCTAAATACTGCCCATGATAAAAAACCACTGTATACACAGGCCCACATCTCTGTGCTCGTATCTTTATAAAAATTCATAATATGTAGGGATGCGCATCTTCATCACTGCGGCGATGCAATACACATCTCATTGCATTGCCAACGATCCGATACATTAAAGAAATGTATGAAGCAACTACTATTGCAATACGATACGCAATGCATCCCAGACACTCTTTCAACTCGCATAAGACTTGGCCGAGAGACTTGCAGAGTCTTGGCCACTGACAGCAGTGGAGAACTGGAGATGAGAGAGTGCACTTGAGAAACAGTTTAGAGAGGGGGAATCAGTCTGAATATGAAATTATCGGTCAAAAAATATTGGTCAGATTTCTAAATAATAAAGGCATAGGATCTCTACTAATAATTATATATGAATGTAACCCTGGCAGTGTGTCAAGTGAACAGGGCAGGCCAGGTACAAAAATGTTCCTCGGAAATGGGTTGTCGGAATGACAGCTTTGCATTCCCCAGACAGCCCCATCACCTGACCTGCCCTCCTGATCCATACTCCTCCCACACTGACTCACTCACCGAAATAGCTGTCGTTGTGACACTCTGTGCTGTGTGTGTTGGTATGTTGATGATGTGACGTGGGGTGGTGAGGGGGGTGCAGCTTCCGCAGTGACAGTCTGACTGGCTTATGTGCTCCAAAAGAATGTGCTGCTAAATTTCCCATAGCAGGTACCTCATCTTCTCGAGATGTGTGTGTGTGTGTGTGTGAGCGGTCCCCAGAAAGATACGTATGTTTACCTGGCATGCGTGTGTGTGTGTGCGTGTGTGCGTGTACATGCAGACCAAGGCATGGCAGCGGCAGCAAACAAATGACAGGAGACGGTTTTAACCGAATGTACTCTTTAATGTAGTCCGGAGAAGGACCACACTCAAGTAATAGTAACAGGGAAGGCTGACACACGGTAGGATAATTACACAATGGCATGTCAGGATCACACATACAACACAGGTAAAGGTACATGCGACGCTAGGGAAACACAACACAAGTATTAACACTTACAACAACAATTACACAAAGGGGTTATTTAGAACTTATGAGCATGCTGGGATATTCAAAGCCTGCCGGCACTATAATGCGCCTCCCCCCAAAGGTCAGCTGTCCTGGTAACCAGCACTCCAATTCCCCACCTCTACTCTGGGACAAAGCTCCTCGGTCCCATGGCAGCCACCAGTTCACCATCTCCAAAGGGGGGCAGGGGAGACGGGCAGCCACTCACGAGTGCTGGTGAGCCTAGCGGACGCTGGGCAGCTGGCAGGCCCTGGCATCGCAGGTTCCCCCTGGCCTCCGACTCTTCCCTTTACTTGGCTTGGTGGGAGCCTGCTGCCCCTCCGGCTCCCTGGATCGGGAGGCCTCGCGCTGCCGCTCCTTGCCGGCCCTCTCGTCCAGCAGCCACAGCACATCTCTGCCAGCCAAGCCTCCAGAGCGTGCTCGCATTCCTCCACTTTCATGCACTCCTGCGCAAGCTTGACCTAGCAGTTGCGAAACACCTCCAAGCGGTCATGCAGCATGGCCTCCACCTCCTGCTTCTGGAGGTTTTCCTCAGTGCGCTGGCCTTCCACTATGTTCTGCCACATCCGCTCCCTGTCTTGCTCGATCTGCATCTGCTGCGCGTCCAGATCACTGTGCTCCTGAGCTAGATGGGTGTCCAGGGCACGACATGCCTCCATCCGGCCAAGCAGCGCTTCCTCGACCAGATAGTACTGACGGTCTCGCCCATACTCCCAGCTGACCCATTCCTCACACAGCTGCTCTTGGCCCTGCTGACCCTGTGCTCCTGAGCCAGCGTGGGACATGTCTCCTCATCACTGAGGAGATTAGGGTTCAGTAGAATCAGATTAGTAGTTCACTTTGCTGTCAGAGTGTTCACCCTCATCATACCTGCTAAGTGCCAGCCCCTGATGACCCGAGAATTAAATCGCATGAATCAGCCTTTTCAGAATCTCATGGTTTTTCCTTATCGTATTGTTGTGGCTGGCTAACGCACGTGTGACCTGATACTATGAGGCAAATCGTGTCCTATATTGGTTCAAAATTGACATGTTCTTTTTGCACAATAAAAAAGCTGAACAAAAAACATTTTTAGTTACAGTATATACACAGGATTAGCTAAAATCAACAAAATGAATTAAAGTATTTTTAACTCTTGGCTATTTCACTTAGAGGATATCAATTCCTTTCCCACAAAACAACAAGGAATATTGGAAAACAAGTTTAGCTTGCCTGATGGCTGAATTGACAATATAAATGGTAAAAATAGTTAATGACACTCCTTTTCTGACAAAGGCAGACACACACATGCACGAATTAGGTATCTATATCTTTGTGGGGACTCTCCATTTATTTCTACAGGCAAAACCCTAATCCCAACTATGAAAACCTTAACCTCTATGCAGTCCTAACCCTAACCATAAGAAACCAATCAAAATACAAGCCTTTTTGCATTTTTAGTTTTTTTTTATTGCAGTCATAGATTTTTTATAAAATTGAATTTCCCTTTGAGGGGACCGAAAAATTTCCTCACGACATTAAAATAACTGGTTTGGTTGCCACAATGTAATGTATAAATGAACACACACACACACACACACACATATATATATATCTTTGTGGGAACCGTGCATTAATTTCTATGGGCAAAACCCTAATCCCAACAATGACAACTTTAACCCCCATCCAGCCCTAACCTTAGCCATAAGTAACCAAACAAAATACAAGAGTTACAACTAAAATACATTTTAGTTTTATGATTGCAGTCACAGATTTTTATAGAACTGAATTTCCCCTTATGGAAATGGACATATTTAAGGATCTGAGCAACTTTGACAAGGGCCAAATTGTGATGGCTTGATGGCCTGGTCAGAGCATTTCCCAAAGGGCAGATCTTGTGGGGTGTTCCCACTATGCAGTACCTATCAAAAGTGGTTCAAGGAAGGTCAACTGGTGAACTGGCGCCCAAGGCTCATTGATGCACATGGGTAGCGAAGGCTAGTCCATCGGGTCCGATCCCACAGGAGAAGTACTGTGGCACAAATTGCTGAAAAAGTTAATGCTGGCTATGACGGAAAGGTGTCAGAACATGCAGTATATCGCAGCTTGCTGCATATGGAGTTGCATAGCTGCAGAATGGTCAGAGTGCCCATGCTGACCCCTGTCTACCGCCAAAAGGGCCTACAAAGGGCACATGAGTGTCAGAACTGGATCATGCAACGATGAACCTAGGTGGCCTGCTCTGATGAGTCACATTTCCTGTTACATCATGTGGATGGCTGGGTGTTTGTGTGTCATTTACCTGAGGAAAAAATGGCCCCAGGATGCACTATAGGAAGAAGACAAGCCGGTGGAGGCAGTGTGATACTCTGGGCAATGTTCTGCTGGGAAACCTTGGGTCCTGGCATTCATGTGGATGTACGCACATGTACAGTACCACCGACGTAAACATTGTTGCAGACCAAGTACACCCCTTCGTGGCCTATTTCAGCAAGATAATGCACACTGCCACACTGCAAAAAATGCTCAGGAATGGTTTGAGGAACATGAAAAGTGAAAGTGATTATTTGTCTTTGTTGACACACCACAGCAAAACATGTCCGTGACACAGCAGGGGGCAGCTAATTCAGCACCCAGGAAGCAGTATCATGCTCAGGGTACCTCAGTGGTACCTTGCTGGTTAGGCATTCAAACCAGTAACCTTTCAATCACAAGCATGCTTCCCTATCCATTGAGCTACCATTGCCCCAAAAGAGTTAAAAAAATTGACTTGGCCTCCAAATTCCCCAGATCTCAATCTATGAGTTGTGCTGGATAAACAAGTCCGGTCCATGGAGGCCCCATGTCGCAGCTGAAGTCAAAGGATCTGCTGCTAGCTATACATAAATATGTGTGTATATATATATACACACACATACATACACACAGGGTGAAACTGAAACTTGAGGTGCTGGGTCAGGCTGTTAATTCGGCAGCCCCGGAGCACTTCCTGTGACTTAACTTAATGCTATTCGGTTCACCAGATCTGCGCCCGTGCTTCGGCTACGTGGAACTACGGCTAAGTGTTATGTTTAAATCCCCCACAATAAATGATTAATATTGTTGGCTAAAAGTTGTTTTTAAATTACTTTTGGCGGGGCACCTGAATGGGTTAAGTGACAGTAGTGCTGGTGACCGTCTTGCTGCTTTTCATAGTTCAGGTATGTTTCTTTTAAATGTGGCATTTTGCTGACTGGTGTGTTGTAGCACGTCAGCGTTGATATTGCCTAATTGAATTTGAATGTGAGCTTTTAGTGGCGAATGCTGCCGTTTGAACGAGACCTCAACTATGGGATTATCACAGCTCTGATGTTGGTGTGGGTTCATCTTCTGCTCCGGACGCCTCTTCAGTTGGAGATTTTGTCATTCATCTTGAAGAATTACTGTGCTCTCCTACAGTCTTCATTTCATTGTTAGATCCACCCAGTAGTTACGGGTACCAGACCATCTAACTCAAATCTGATTCAGGAGCAATACCTTGAAGGACAGAGTCCAAGTAAAGGCCAAGACTTTAGGAGTGTTAAGACTGAGTCAAGACAGAGACTTTGGGGGGTCGAAACCAAGTCATGACTGAGACCAGAAAAAATTGATTTACTTACTATCATCATTACCCCAATAACCAGGGGCCCCAATAACCAAAGTCCATCTAGCCGGCGGTTCCTGAAATCTGAGAAGTTATGCAACTAAGCGAGAAATCCAGCTTTGTGATACCGGCCCCAGTTCTCATCTTAGTGCAGGCAGAGCTGCCAGCTCTGATGTACTGTATCTGGCATGACACATGTTCAACCTTAATCTCATGTAAACGCTAATCAGCTAACAAAAACGTTAGCATCGATAATTAGCGGATATGTAGAACCCTGCCTGACATTGATATGACCATGCAGAGCAATCATTGGACCTATTGATTTCCTGCTGGCTCCCTCTATCAATAAGACTCATGGATATCTCCAGGGCTCCTTATACCAGACCATGCTTCTTTGCAACTGTGTCTTGGATACCAGCGGTTTTCGACTGGCCATCCAGCCGTAACTTCTACCTTTGTGTTGGCATTTGTTCTTGTTTTTCTTCTTGTGACCAGGACATGCAAAGTTTCAAAGATGCATCAATGGACCTTCACTGTGCTCCTATAGAGACCATGAAGCTCCTGTAAGACTGAGAGCCAGTTTGTTCTGAGCCTAAGTGTGATACTTGCTGCCACATAAGTGAAGCACAATGTACAGTTTCTATTGAGATGGCCTCACAAAGGTCCCACCTCACATAGGCTAATAGGGTTTGTGGTTGTAATCTGGGGCTGCTTAGCAACCATCCTGCTACATATCCGTCTGTCCATGTCAGCTTTGACTTGCGACCACAGGACCTCCTTGCTAATGCAGGTTGTCTGTGTTTGGATAATGCTGTCATGGTTATTGAGACTATTCTCCTTCACACGGTTAATAATTTAGCAGTCTTTGTGACCTGCAATTGGGGCACCAAGTGCTTGACTTCCTTGCAATTCTGTTACTTGCTTCATGTTGCTTTGAAAATTCACATATGAAGTTTTAATTGGCAGCAGACAATAATACAGCGACAGTGATATAGCATACTGATAGCATGACCCACCCACTCTCCTTGTGTTCTCTGCTGCCCTCTTGTTTCCCTGGGATACTCTGTCACTGCCACATGTGGTTTTTTTTTTATCAAATCCCCCCCCCCCCCCCACCATGAAGTTCAGTATCACTTTGTTCCAGAAGTCCCTTCCTCTCTCCCTTAAGCCAAATTAGGATGCACTTTCTGTGTGTGTAAGCATATCTAAGTGCATGCACATGTTTGAGCTGACAGCGTAGGGTGTTTATGTCTATCTTTTGTGAGCACTGTGTTGAGAGAGTATGCAGAGCTCAGTGTAGCTGAGCATGAGATGTTTTGCGTGGTTTTGCATGTGACCTGGTGACCGTTTCTGTATTCCCTCAGCATGGAGCACTGGATTTAAAGATCTGACCATGTGAGCAACAGGCCCTATCGTTCCTTTATGTCAAGGGAGCTACAATTGGTGGAGGACTTTCAACCACTGTTTTTGTAAAGATTATGTTTGCTTGTTCCTGTAAATTTTCAGCAAAATGATTCAGAGCAGCAGCAAACTAATTTTGTCAGTTCATTTATATAAAAAATATTTCAGTAGCACAGGGTCCAGTTAGTGTAAATAACTGTACTGTCACGGAATGCAACCAGAATTATTTCTTCTGATGTTTTCCACTTGCTCTTTTGCACCCCCTAATTTAATGGCACCCTACGTGATCGCCTGTGTCGCCTATAGGGCGGGCCAGCCAGCCCTTGTGCCTACAACTACCTAAGGTACATTTCTTTGCTCTGTGTACTGAGGCTATTTTTCATCTGTCCACTAGAAGGCAGTATGGGCTTTAGGGTGGAAGGAATGAGGAAAAAACTGCTGTCAAGCCTTCAAACATTTTTCTTTTTGTGTTCACTAATAAGCAGATTGTTGATTGATGCATCAAAGGTATTACAGCAGTACATTACAGGTGTCTTTTATTTTACTGACCTCTGACAGACGGGGAAATATGTTGCAGCTGTCCTGATGAAAGATGGTTTTATAAAGAGGTGAGCACTGCTGAATGTGTAAACTTGGAATTCAACCAAGTTTAAAAAATTTATTTGGCTTTAAAATAAATAAGGTTATTTGTCGATATATAATTTTTTTGTTTATTCACTCTGAAGCTTTTTATTTTTAATGTATCTGATTTGTCATAATTTACAGCTAAATCAATTTTAAGTAGTTCTCAATTCTGTGCTGGGACTTGCGTTATGCTTTTTAATTCAAAAGTAGAAAAGCGATCCTTTTATTTTTTATTTTAGTTTTGAAATATAAGGTCACCCATTTCCTGCTGGAGTGCCCTATTGAAAGTGAAGTTAATGGGCGCTGGAAAGAATTGGAGTGGAAACAGCTTCTAAGACAGACGGGCCCAGTTACAAGTAGTGCTACTGTCCACACAGAGAGCTCTTGTGTTGTCTGTTTTCCCAAAAATTTGAAATCCATTTCCATGGCAACGCCCTCCATATGTCTGGTTAGCCTCATGGGCAAGGCCACACCAGTGAGATTTGGGGAAAGTGCTCGTCCCACAAGTCATTGGCAATAGGCTGTGCAATCACACTCCCTGGCGTTGCTATAGAAACCAAGGTCTGAGAAAATCACCACTGCCAAACATCTCAATCACTGTTTTGAAAACACAGAAGGTCTCTAACTTTCCATCCTGGAGTCACAGGACTCCTCATGGGAATTTTTGCAGTGAGATTTTCATGATCAAGATTGCGCAGATTATCATAAACTGGGGATTTCCTGTGTCAAAGTATGATTTGTCCAGTTTATTGCCAGCTTTCAGTTTATCTTCTATAAGAAGATTAAACACTAAGGTAGTCCAGAATTTGATGTTATTTTTCATGTGTTTAGACTCCCCCATTGCACATATATTATATCTGATCATAAATAAAGATTTGCACGCATACTAAAGAAACTATAAAATTCTTTGAATTTGATTTGAAGTCTCACTCCAGTTGGGCAGCATTATTGTGGTAAATGGAATCTTCAGTGCTTAAACAATAGCCAGGCATTATATCTAATACAAACAAAGCCAGCTAATGAAGAATTAAACTGAAAGTTCTCGGAATGCACAAGGACGGGCATTTCTCTAAGTGCTATAGAAAGGAAAGACGACTTGAGTAGCCGGGCGAATAATGGGATTTCTTAAGAGAGAGAGAGAGAGGTCATGTCAGTGGAGAAAAATGAGGGAGGAGGGAAACTACACTCAAGGCCATTGAACTTTTAAGGTTAAAAGTTAGCAGAGGGCAGTAAAAAGTCCTGGCTGAGAAGATAATGTGCTGTAATGTGGATAGCCAGAGATAGGTGGCAACTCAGAAAATATATTGTCCCCCGAATACTATGTCATGCTTGTGTTATTTTGAATTTATTGTGTTCCCATTTTCTAAGCACTTTGAATGTTTACTATGTTGATTTATACCCTGTGTGTAGTATTTAGCTCATTATAATCTTGTAGCTACTCAAAGTGCTTATGCTGTTTACTAAAGGATCATCATCTCCCCCTTCATGTACTTTTGCTGGCCAGGTAGCACCTTAGTAACAACAACCTAAATCTGAGGAATCAGCTCATTGCAGCCTCAGTCAGGTAATGATTTTTCCCAAGAGCTGTGACTCAGCCTTGCCGTTCACCAACTTGGGTCTTGTAATTTAGTTTTACTCTGTTTTCCGGCCTGGGTTATTTCTGTGCTCAGCTTGGTGAAAGTAGTTAGAGGAGAATTTTTTTTTCTCCGCAATTACTGTGCAGAGAGCCGGACAAAGGCTTTGAGGCAGTGTGCACTGGAGAGCTGCCACACCCAGCCAGGGTTCCGCCTACGCCGATGGAAAGAGAGATGTTTTATTGCTCTGAAACACTGAAGACAGCTTTTCAGAGGAATGTGCCCCTTTTCCAAAACCCCTTTGCCTATTGAGGTAGCATCCTGGGGGACCCTACACTTATTTGTAAAACAGTCTGGTGCAATTCTGGAGCCGTGAGGAATCAACCACATGATTCGGGCATTCACCGCTGCAGAAACAGCCTTATTAATAAAAACGGGTGGTAAATTATTATAAGTAGTGCAATTTTATGCCCTCAAGAGAATGTTTCATGCTGTGTATTTAGTTACTGGGGCAAGGTAGGGAATTCCAACGTCAGCATTCGTTCTAGTTTTTCTGCTTGCATGCGACCAGGACATGCAAAGTTTCAAAGATTCGTCAATAGAAATTCATTGTCCTCATGTGGCCACTGCGAAGGTCCTTTAGAGACCCAGAACCAGTTTGTTCCGAGCCCAAGTGTGATGCTTGCTGACGCTCATCCGTCTATATATTAGTTCAGAGATTTCAGCAGACTTTAGTGAATGATGCTACGGACATATTATGGCCGTTAGCCAAAGTCACCAAAGAAGACAATGCATGACAGTACTGTAATTAACAATGTGTTACTTACTCGCTGTAGCATATTGTGTGTAAGGGATTTTTCTTAAGTAGTTCAAATCTCCTGGCTGCCAAGATCACTTAGATTTAGAGACTACCCCAGCGGGGAAAAAAGTGGGGTAATATTGTGTTTCAGATGTTTACGCCTGTCTGTAGCTGTCACTCTCACCTGAAAGGCTCATAGGCTTTTAGGAACCGGAGCAATCTGATGTGAAAAGCGTGTTAAAATGACATCACTGGGCCTAAGGGGGAGGGACCTGTGCCCTGCCCAAGGTGTCAGGTACTCATTAAGGATTGTGGTGCCAGTAGGATTAGCCAAGATGCCTTCCCGGTTGTTGAAATGACACCCTTCTTTGGTGAACTTGTGTTTGTGCATTACGTCAGCTTTCATAATCATTTAATGGAGTAAGGTTTTGTATCAGTGTCTAGCAGGACTGTTACTGCATGTCTGCAGTGATACACATTAACACGCCTCATTTGAGTTTTTTCGCCTATCATGTGAATAGACATGACTTTATCAAAGCAGAACGTTGCCGGGTCTAGGCGCATATGAATGGTTTACCTGGCGACAGGCACGGTTTAGGTGATGGCATCACTGGGAAGATAAAGGGGTGTTCCACTGAGACTCAGACATTGTTTTTCTTGGAGAGATGTAACAAGCATTACACCAGTTTTACTTGTGGGTTCTGCAGTTTGAACGTTGAAGGATAAATGTGACTCACCCATCTCATCCTTGATGTACGCGATTCATCCCCCCTCTTGCTGTCTTCTCGCTTGAGAAGGGAGATTATCTTGTCACAGAACTCTGTTTGCTCGCACACCGGATGTTTGCTGTGACGAGCCCTGTTTGTCACAGGTGTGTGCAGCTTGTTTGCCGGGGGGGCATTCGGTACACTGGAACACTACTGGAGGGAGGGTGAGAGACTGGTTTTCAGTGGCAGACTTTCAAAAATGCTCCTTATATTTTTGTTTTTTTGTCAGGCAATTTTGTGAACAGGCTTCAGATAGGGGGCTTTCCCAGATACGTAATGCTGGTTTTTCATCCTTGAGCCAAGTATTCTTTTTAATCATTGGCAGGAACCGAAACTGACCAAAGGGCAATGATGGGTCTATAAATATGCCTGAACAGATTTCGTTTTTAAAGTATTCTATTGATGAATGGCAAGAAATGTCTACAAATATGGTCCATTTGATTGAGATTGTCATCGTTATGTGTTCAGCAGAGAAAGGAGAGTCCTATTAGGATATTTCATGCCCGTTAAATGAGTCTTTCCCGCCCCTCTCACATGACTGGGTCATTTACCTCTGACGACGGCTTATTATATTCATTTCAGTTTTGCTTGTGATACATCAGCTTTAAAGCATTCCATCCTGGTTTAATATCGGGTTTCAGACAACCAACACCAGAGGTGTCATGTCGCTGGTATTTGCCGCTCTGCTGTCTGTTGTTAGGTTTTTTGATTCAGTTTGTGCTTTCTCAGCGCGTGCCATGATTACAGGCACCATGGAACAGAAAGCCCATTTTCACAGCTGGGAGGGTGTGGCCGTCTACGAGTTCGCAGAGACGAGGGAGTGTGGCCGCTTTTGGCGTCGGCGGCCATCTTTCTGTCTCTTCCTGATAGCTATCTCTTGTGTGCCGTGCTCTGCTCTCCACTAGGACAACAGCGTCGCCTGCGCCAGTGGGACAGTGAGTCACAGTGGCAGGCTGCCCGACTGGTGGGCTGGCCTGGGTTTGCTGTGCCCCAAGATGAACTGGCAGTGACGCAAAAACTGCAGGGTCTGTCACAGCATTTGTGAAACCAGTCATAGGTTTTACTGAAAACTTGGTAGCAGGGACAGGTAAAAAATGGAGGAAACCCTTATAGGCACCCTTGGGCTGCTCCAACGCCACCTGGAAGTGTTGGCCATCAATTCATGGTGGAGCAGTGTCTGGGCTGCACGAATGAACAGCTGGTCAAGGCCATCATAAACAGTAACGCCCCCCCCTCCTTTACCAGCACTCCTATCCTTATCAGCACCACAGTTTCCGAAGCTTTACGACATTCCTCTTCTTGCTCCCACAATTCCCTGCTCCCCCGGGGGCATCTGTGGGAGCTTGTTTCGCTAGTATAGCAGACTACGCAGGGAGTCCCTTTTTCGGTAATATTAGAAGGAAGGGAGGGCAAAGGGCAGATCAGGGGGTGGGGGCACAGACGGGAAAGAGGGATTACAGCAACAAGTCTGTCTTCTAACAGGCTGCCTCTCAGGAATTTAACTTTTTCAACAAGCAATGAACCAGATGAGGTCCATGGGCATTGTTATATCTCAATGCGGGCCCTTGTTTAATCTTTTTAAAATTTGCTTTAAGAGTCTTTGTGCCTTCAGGGACTGAAGAACAGGACTGGGATTGAACTCTTAGTTATGCCTTCTTAGCTGAGCTTTTGTCCAAAGCGATTTGCGCTGTTTCACAATGATCTGCAGCTGGATGTCGTAATTTACGCGACCCTGTACTGCCTCAGCATGGATGGGAAGATGTATGTTGTAACTAAGTGTCTTTCTGAAGGGCACAAACACCCCAAAGTGCTACATCACCTCCTACCGTTTACTTGTTCATCATAATAGGTCATTCTCTTTGTGTACTGTAAGGTGCATGGTAGGGGGGGGAGGGGGGGTTATTTATATGTTGTGTCTTACATCTCCAGGTTTTCTGTTGCATAAACAAGCCAGGAAGGCACAAATAGTTAAGGGTGCAAGTAAATGGAGAGAAAGGTTAGTGAATCGCAATTAGATTAGCTATTTTCTGCACCCCCCACCAGCTAGAATGACATGTGAAACACCAATTTAACAGTGAGTGCATTCATTGAATTTTGATAAAATAGGATGCAGGTTAAATTACTGAAACAGGAAAATTCTAAGTCTGCGTCAGAGACCTTACTGTTCGTGCTACAGCAGAAACTCGTTGAGCCGGCCTGCGGTTTGTGTGCTAGCTGTGTAGCCTCCGTGACCCAAATGTGGATATTCTCATGACCGGGAGGTCCCTGTAGAGGTGGGGCCATGCTGACAGCAGTCCAAGGCTGGAGGCCCTCACTCTGCACCTTGTGCCTTTTTGGCATGACCCTCATTCATCACCTGAGCAGCAGCAAGGGTCAATAAGTGATCTGTCTTATTAACTCTTTCTTGGGGAGGCCAGTCTCGTTCAGTAACAGAGTGTTGGCTGAAGGTCATTAATGTATATAAATACAATTCCATAATACCCTCCCCCCCCCCCCTACCTGACCACACCCCATCAGTTCAGCCCTTTGAATGGTTGTCAGTGTTGTGTCTGACTCTGTGAGTCATTTGTAATCAGGCACACAAATGAGTAAACAAGATTTATGCCAAGCGAACAAAGCCTGCATTGTAGGGTCAGGTGGGATAGGGGGAAGATCAGGAGACACGGTATTGTGAGCAGACGTTTGCGATGATGTGTGGGCAGATGGTACATGAGATCTGCCGGGGCTCGTCCATGCAGGTCGGTAAACATTGTTTGGAGGGGTTTGGTAATTTTGGTGCCTGGGTGGGATTGCCATAAAAAACAAATAAAGTGAACTCACCCCCACCCCGCACCACTGCCCTCTGTGCATTCCTCTGCTCAGATAAGGCAAGGTTTTCCGTTTCTGGCACCGAATGCTGGGAAATGGGACTTTTTTTTTTTTAAGCATAGCAATTTAGTTTGGTTTCGTCTTGGCTTCAAATTCCATCCACAGTGGCAACAGGAAACTGCAGTGGAGAGAGTTTTCAAAATGCTGTCTTCAGGACTGTTCTGTGTGCTAAAGCTTGAGCTGACACATTCTGCTCCTTCCAAGAGCAGATACACCATGACTCACAACTGCATTTGCATTTACACAAATTAAAGAGCTGCTGCAATTTGCATGTCCTTCACCATGGGGGTGCTATTACTGCATCAGGCCTGAATATGTTTGAAATGTTGGGAACACTTTACTTAAAGAAGTCATCATAATGGTCAGTATAAGCCATTATAATGCATTATGAAGGTATCTATAATGCATTATACATGAATGCTTTAAGTAAAGTGTAACCAAAATGTTTTCTCTGGACTTCCTTTTGCCATGGCAGTAAGAGATTTTGTTTGGTTTGATTCCAATTACAGAAACAGAAAAAAAACAAATGTAGCATTATTCAGGAAAGAAAAATGCAACAATGGCATTTTACTTATTTTGTAGATGCTTTCATTCAAAGCTGCATATGAGTGAGAATGCTGGGATCAGACTGGGATTCAAACCCCTAACCAACCCAGCACAGGCACCCAACCATTTGAACTACACACCATCCCATTTTTACACATACAAGTATTCTATGATATAACGTGCCAATCGAGTGTTTTTTTCTTTAATATAATACTATAACCAACACAGGAAAAGGGTTTGCAAAATGTCTTTTCAGAAGCAATTCTTGCATAACGGTCCCTTGTGAAGCACATTTGCTTTTGGCTATATCTTTTGCTTCAAGGCCGTCAGACAGGCAATGAGCGGGACATGCAATTAACATAGATTTATGTGCGCATGACAGGACATTATAGCAACAGAGCGAAAGCAGGAGCCTATAAAGAGAGTGCTGCATGCTCCCTAATGCGCTGTTGCCCTGTGGTTTAAATATGTGTGCTCTGCCAATCCGTGGGAGTGAGTACAAAGGTGAAGGAGCATGTGTGTGCCAGAGTCTTCAAAAGAACAAGCCCAGGTCGGGGCTGAAACCAAATGCTCCTGCTTCACTTTTATGTTTCAGACAAAGACTTCGACAGGCAGGGTGGCTTATAGTAAACCCTCTGGTCCGTGGAACAAAAATCCACACACCCATCCTGCCATTGAATCGGCACTATGCTTTGTGCACACTTTACATTGCCAATCCCCTGGAGGACCCCGAGGCTATGCCCTACAACCCAGGAGCAGAATCTCTGACTCTAGGGACAGCATGCTTCGGTCGTTATTCATCCCGCCGGCTCAGCTCAAAGGCTCTGCTCATGCGTTTGTTTTCACTGGCTTTTATGGTCCCAGCTCGTTAAGATGGCGTGCTGGTGGGTGCTCTGCTGTTTAAGCACCGCCCATAACGTGTGGAATTTGACAGCACCTGTCATTTGCAGGAGAGCCAGACTCCCCCATCGGAAAAAGAAAAGTCCAGAAAGTCAGTGATATTTCCTTCCGCGCCTGGGGCCGTGCCTCCAGCTTTATGAGAAGGCAGGTCTGTGACTTATTTTCTGGGCAGAAACGGGGGGTGAAAATGCGAGAATGACTCAGGGGCCGTGTGTATTCCCTGCGCTCAACTTATCTCGGGGATGGGCTGTAGTGAAAGAGAAGGCTGAACATGGTCATATTATTATTAAACAAAAGGCTGAACATGGTCACATTATTATTAAACAAAAGGCTGAACATGGTCACATTATTATTAAACAAAAGACTGAACATGGTCATATTATTATTAAACAAAAGGCTGAACATGGTCACATTATTATTAAACAAAAGGCTGAACATAGTCACATTATTAGTAAACAAAAGGCTGAACATGGTCACATTATTATTAAACAAAAGGCTGAACATGGTCACATTATTAGCAAACAAAAGGCTGAACATGGTCACATTATGAAACAGCAGCCTGAACATGGTCACATTTTGAAACAGAGAACTGAACATGGTTGCATTATGAAACAAGACTGAACATGGTCGCAATATTAAACGGAAGTCTGAACATGGTCACATTATAATTAAACAGAAAGCTGATCATGGTCACATTATGAAACAGAACTGAACATGGTCGCATTATTAAACAGAAGGCTGAACATGTTTGCATTGTTAAACAGGAGCCTGAACATGGTTGAATTATTAAACAGAAGGCTGAACATGTTTGCATTGTTAAACAGCACCCTGAACATGGTCTCATTATTAAACAGAGGGCTGAACATGTTTGCATTACTGCCAGAACAGTAAGTTCCTCTGGACCCGACCGGCTCCCACCTCTCCTGTCTCTGCCAAGGGGAATTCCATAAAAAGCAGGATGGCCGCATGACAGCCACGTCAGCGTAGCTCAACCCTTCACCGCTTGCCTCCGAATCGGAGTGGCCCAGTAAGCTTACGAAAGCCATTTTCTCAAAACTGTCCACCCCTGGCATGGGACACTACACTGTGCAACTAGTTTCCGAGTTGGTGTTCATTAGTGTGCGCCATTCGATCACCAGAAAGAGCCGCATGCAAAATGGCAAAACAGAAATACATAATTTCCCTTGTTTCTCTAGGTCATGTCTAAGCTACATCAGCAATTCTTTGCATAGAAGCCAATAAACTTTTGGTTGTAAAAAAAAAACCTTAAAGTGCAAAGGAGCACCGTGAATCCTGTGCCGGGGTTTTGGAAATGTATGAGGTGGCAATGGATACCAAAAGACACCATAACATGGTTTTGGAGAACAGCATTAGTTACAGCTCTGAGCTTTTGTCACTAAGGTGCAGCGCTCCACATTCCATCCATGGGTATCTGGTTGTAATTACCATGACTGAGCCTCCAGGGCTGAGGAATGTGGGGGGGGGGGCTCGTGGTGCACATCATGAAAGGTTGCTGTAGCTCAAGTTGTGCATGGCACAGTGCACAGTGACCACAGCTGGGTATGATGCATATTTCTTACACATGCTGCTCGATTCCCAGCCTCAGGCCCCCTCCTGCGACCTGCAGATTAGAACTTTGTGTCCTCACAGACCAGGCCACCACCTGCCACAAGGCATTCGGTGTAGTTAAGATGAACCCAAGCTCAGTGACTTTGTGGCTGTTCTACTCCACCCATCCATCCATCCATCCCGTCTCTTTTCTGATGCAGGGTTGCAGAGGGAGAGCAGAAGACAGAGGAACACCCGGGATGGTTTCCCATCCCCTCAGAGAGCACACACACCCACACACTGTGGCTGATTTAACGACGAGAATTCTACTAACAGATTTTTGGAAGAACATACAAACTCTTTGCACACTGGGGTGGGATTCAGACCCTCAGCCCTGAAGGTGAGAGGTAACAGCAAACTGAGTTGTCATGCAGTCCATCTGCAGCAATAACACATTTAATATGTAAGTACATTACACACCCCAGAAATAAACAAACATGCAGTAAGTACATAAAGGATGCAAATGAGAAGTGGAAAAATCGTGAAAACGATGTATGAACATTATGAACATTATGAACTAAATGGTACTTCTGAAATAAATGGCAAGTGACCAAAAATGGTCATTTTATGAGCAAAGTACACAACTGGGACAGGGGAAAAAAACAAGCAGACTGAGTCAGTTGTTCAAGCTACGAGCAGCAGGGGAGCATTTTATAAAGCGAGGCTTTTTTCCAGAACAGAAAAAACAAATAATCCCAGAGAAAAGTATGTTTAAATAGGAAAAAGCAGCATGTTAGCCGGACCTGAGGTGGGGCTGGTGTTTAACAGGAGTATTGTGGTTCATTTCCATTTTTATCAGCTGAACGATAATCAGGTCTGAACTGGCACGGCTCATGGTGCAAAACAAAGAAGGCAATGGCCATCCAAGTTTGGAGCCGATAATTGTTCATCTGATTGTGTTTGTATTGTCCATGAACCAATGGTGTATAATCATCTGAAATGGTACGCGTGATGTTCTTCAGCATTTTATGGATTCAAATCAGCTGAAAAATCGAGACAGTATTTATTGATTGATTTCCAGGGTTTATAAAAATATACTGAAGGAGCGTGCATAAAACTGCCTTTATCAACTTCTGCAACTTGCAACAGTCTGTGTATTGCCTGGCTGAGGTGGGTAGCATGGATTATGGATGGGTATCAGCAATCATGGCAGCATTGTGGCATTTATTTAAGCTATGTTCCAATTACATTCATATGTAGGTTGTTGCTGTGCAATGTAACATTGTTAATAGCAAACACAGATCTTATGGTGATGTCTGTGTTTGGTTGGAATAGCTGTGCTGGTTCTCTATGAACAAACCAGCTGTTTGTCTGCAATGTAGAATTAGGCGCAGTCCCATGAGCACTGCCCCCTGTCTGCTCACCTATGCTCTTTTGCTGGGTCTCCATTCGCTGGTGTGTGTCAGAGGCGCCGTAATGTCAGCCCGACCGGCCAAAACGCCCAGCAATTTAGGTTTAACAGCTGCCAAAAAATGTGAGGTGATAAAAGCTCAGAAAACTATCCCGTTAATACCCCTGGATGTCAATGTTTACGCTGTCGTTTACCATTGCGCCTGAATTTTACCTGTAGGCTGTGAAACATCCCATAACAAAAACATCCAGAAAAAAAGCAATTTTTGTATAAAATTCCCTTGCAATCCCAGACAAGTAGTTGGAAGCTGAACGGATTCTTATAAATAAACACATGTCTGTGTGATGTTCACCACCTTTTCTGACATTTCACAGATTGTTCACCAGCATCCTCTACTCTAAATGTAGTGGTTATGGTTTTTCTCAGATCTCATACAGTGTGAACATACTATTATTATAGGTATATGAGAGATGCTGGTGCCATGACTTACGGAGTATGGAGTACTCCTCTGATAAGTGGATCTCCGGGTACGATGAGCAGCTCTGGGCCTTGTTGATGTCAAATTATCTTCCATGTCTGCTCCGTTACTGAATTTCATGTCCACAAATTTTCTGTTGATTAGGGCAAGTCTAACAATTACGAAACATTTGGTTTTTACCAAGTGAACCAACAACCAGTGTCTTGAAACATTCTTCACGGATATAATCGAGCTGTTCCTCAAGCGCCAGCAAGTGATTAATGCTTCTGGACACATCTCTACCAGAGGTCATATATGTCAAAAAACATGTATATTGGCCACACCTCTTTTTACGTAATTAAATTCTACACCCTCCAACAGCCTCCTGTAGGTGGCAATCTCAGCTTCCAGCTCTATCATGACATTCTGCAGATCCTCAAATTTGCACTTCTGTTGCTGGATGTTGGCACACAGCCACTCCGATTCGTCTCCAGGCACATAATGATGTCATTGTCTTTCTTCTGTTCCGTGTTGAGGTACACGTGCTTGCTAGCCATGTTTTTTCTTTATGCTGTCATTTTGCATGTGGCGAGGATAGTGCAGCCAGAATATCATTACCGAGGGCTGGCAATGCCAACTGTGTCAATCCTGTGTCTACAAAGAACTCTTACGCAATGCAGGTGGAATACATAGGGCTCATCCCAAGTCACGGGCAGTGGGTTACGGAGCATTTTCTGTGGCTGCTGCTGAAAGGGGTGCATAAAATACATCTATATACGAGTTTAATAAGTAGCAGCGTATTTGCTTGCTAGGAATGCTGCAGTATTTAATTTAATTTCCTACTGACATCGAGGAGGTAGAGATGTCATCGCAGTCAAACACGCAAACAGAAATATCTTCTGAATACTGGACTGAAAAGTTATGAAACTGAACTGAATTATCTTCATATTAAAAGACAACAGATTTGTGTCATCTTGTAGTAGATGTAGTTAGGTGAAAAGTGGAATGTGGAAGTAGAGGTAGTATCCTGCTTTTTTAGCAGGCTTTGACTACTTCCTGGTTCTTGCACTTCTAGAAGCTTCTTCTCATATTCGACCCTTATGTCCCCCGGTCTTTTAGCCAGATCCCGTCCCATGTCAATATCCCAATGCACTGCTACGACAGATTGGGCCATCCAAACTTCCTGTCATAATCACAATTATTGGTAAAACATTCAGAAAATATCAAGGTAGTTTTCACAATATGCACAGAAGGTATCTTTTAGCACCGACATGTGGTGAGTGTTTCAGCGCTCTGAGCCTCTGTGCCTGCGATCAGAAGAGTCACGCATCCGTGGGCCCTTGAGAAAGGCCCTAACCCCCAGCTCTGGGGGGGCTGGCTGACCCTGTGCTGTGACCCCCAAGTTTGCTCTCGCTGCAGTTGTGTCAGTGTGTTTCATGGTGAGTAAGATGGGGTAGTTGAAAAGGACCATTACAATGTACCTGTACTCATACTTGTGCAAATGGTAAATAAACGGATCATTTCATCAATTAATTTAATGTAAAATCGCATCCAGGATTTTCTCCTGTCTTGTGCCTTATGATTCCTGGGACTGACTGCTGCAGTCCTGTACTCCACAAACAGTTATGGAAGATGGATGTATTCCTCAGATATGAGGAAAACTTGCCCTCACACTATTATTTTTAAATACAATTGAGCTTTTTATCTTTGATGCTGATAGAATGGCTACGCCTTCTCCTCCTGGTGTCTCTTGTTCAGTAATATCAAGTCTTCATTTAGGTCCTCAGTGTCAGTCTCCAGTTACAGATATAGCATGTTGGCTTTATCAGAAGCATAGGGACAGGACAGGCAGGGTAGGCAACGGCCCGGGAGCCGCGAGCTGGAAGGGGGCCCCCAAGGGCGGCGGATTACATAGAACGCTGCAACGGCAAATCTGCTTTATTTGTGTATTCTGAAAATAAAAGAATTGTCTTTATTAAGTTCTCTTTGTTGGTATTGCTAATTGACACATTATACAAAAATGAAGGTAATAAATTTTACCCTGCCAGGGGAGGGGGAGCTGGAGGGCCCCATGGAGTTTTTTGCCTAGGGCCCCCATTGTCCTTAGAATCACATCTGCATACTCATACCTGATGTCACAGATGGCCATGCGCATATGCTGTAACCATGACTGTTCTTTCTTATTTTCTATAGCTTTAGAAGAACATTTTATTTGTTCACTAGTCAACACATTGTAACTGCTTATGGAGAATGGATTAAGAAGAGCCCAAATCTCCTTGTCCCACTCCCTCTGGTACCCACATGGATGCCCCATCCGCCTCAGTACCACATGGCACGCCACAGACCCGTGGGGCTCTGTGAGGGAGTGTGGGACTCTGTGAAGCAGTGCGGGGCTCTGTGAAGCAGTGTGGGGCTCTGTGAAGCAGTGCGGGGCTTTGTGAGGCAGTGTGAGGCAGTATGGGGCTCTGTGAGGGAGTGTGGGACTCTGTGAAGCAGTGCGGGGCTTTGTGAGGCAGTGTGGGGCTTTGTGAGGCAGTGTGAGGCAGTATGGGGCTCTGTGGATTAGGGCTCTGGCCCCTGATTGGAAGTTGCAGGTTTAAAGCCTGCTCCTGGTAGAGTGATGTCACTACTGGGTCCTTAGCCAAGACTCCCAACCCCCATTATTCCAGGAACACAGGCTGACCCTGCTCTCTCATGCTCACTAGTGCATCGCTTTCTGTAAATGTGTCCGCTAAAGTAATGCATGTAGATTTCTCTTTTGCAGAGAGGGAGAGGTCCCCTGCCCTGGTGGAGCGAGGCCACTGCTGCCCTCTGACGTTCCGTGCCCCTGTACAGATTCGCTTTCCATTAGCTTAACCAGTGGCACTTGATTGCATACGAAATTTTTTAAAAGATCGCACTTCTCAGAGGTATGTGTCATAAGTTTTTTGAATGAGCTTCATTCAGCTTCATGCCCCCCACTTATGGTCATAGCCCCTCCCTGGTAAATATGCCCTGTATCATAATGCAATAACATGGATCTTAAATACAACCTACTTTGACTAATAAGTTTAAAGTTCAGTGTAGCTAAACTTAGATAAGAAAGTTTAATTACACTGCCACAGTCCATGCTGTATTCGCAGTGACACCTTAGCTAAATGGCTCTAAAAACATATATAAATATAATTTAAAATCATTTTCAATTAAATCGCATTTTCAGCAAACTTTTGTAAGCTTTGCCATTAAAATGTCCTCTTTTTTAAGACATATTACTTATTGACAGTCTGGAAAACTTTATGAATTTTAACAAAAAAAAGTGGGATCCATGTATTTTAGCTTATGCTTCCATTACTTTCATTAGAGAGGATTTGATTTTCAGCCAGTCTTGTGGGTAAAGCTTTATTCCCAGTCTGGTTGGTGCCACAAATCCAGTTTTAATATTAAGAGCTTACATTCAGAAAATCAGATCTCATGACCGTTTCTTCACCCATTCAGGTAATCAAAAACGCATAAGAATCCATTCATCAATCTATGTGTCAAACAAAACACAGAACCAAAAGTAAAAATGTATTCAAGCACCTTTATTGAGACGAAAACACCCCATGAAAGTGATTAACAGTTGACAGTCTTGGTTGATGATTATAAAATCTGTAACAGTGGTTGGAAGTGGTCAAATGACCAAATGCAGGAAATGGCCATCATTTATATTGTAACTACTGATCCATATTTTTTCACCACATTTTTTAATTTGATGTATCTAGGGGAGGGATGTCAAACTCCAGTCCTGGGGGGTGGAGCCCTGTGTATCTTACTTCCTTCCCTGTTACACCACAAATGATTCAGCTCAAGAGCTGTGTGGTAATCAGCACAAGGAGTTGAATCAAGCGTGTTAAATGAATGTGCAGGGCTCCGGCCTCCAGGACTGGAGCCTGACACCCCTATATGATATGGCAATAAATACTTATAAGACATGGTGTGTCATTGGTTGCTGAAAATGTGTACTACTATGCTGCACTTTTGGGCAGGGGGTTGGGGTGTGAGTGGCTTTGGATGTTTATGTTGACCTCTCTTTCGTCTCTGTGGACACCACCTTCCCATCCACTAGGGTCTGGGTCACAGTCATCACTTTGGTCTTGATGGTCTTCTGGTCCTCCAGGGCATCCTGTAGCCTGGGAGAGGACAGAAAACAACACAGCAATGAGCACTATGGAGAGATCTTAATATGTCTATTCCTCTGTCTTTCCTGGTCTAAGCTGCCTCTCTTTTGGTGTTAATTGTCACATTGTGCTTGTGCGCTCTCCTCCCTATCCACCTTGCTGGGACTCACTTGAAGTCGCCGCCATCCAGCAGCCTCCTGTAGGTGGCGATCTCAGCCTCGAGCTTCATCTTGATGTTCAGCAGGGTCTCATATTCCTGAGACTGCTGCTGGATGCTGTTGCGCAGCTGCATCAGCTCGGCCTCCAGCTGCACGAGGATGTTGTTGTACTTCTCTATCTCCATGTTGTAGCGCAGCTCTGTATCATGCAGTGTGCCTTCCAGGGAGCCTTTCTGCAGAGGACGCGGGGAGGAAAAGTGAGCAGGAACACGTTACGTCAGTGATGCGATTAGCACACCATTTGCCTAAAGTCAGAGCATAACTGTCGTAGGTTATAACACTGCAGCGAGCACGGAGGCAGCAAGCATGGAGTGACCCTTACCAGATTCTTCTGAGACTCCAGCTCAATCTCCAGCGTCTGCACTTGTCTACGGAGGTCGTTGACCTCTGTGAGCGCACCCTGGAGGGCCTCTGTGTTCTGCGTCACCTGCACTTGGACCTCTGATAACTTTTGCGTGGCAGATGAAAGAAAAACGAGCCGTAAGAAATCACGCTGTATCTACATGGATTTTATGCGGCCTGTTCTCATAGATATATGAAATGATAATAAGTAATAAAATCACATCCAAAAAACAAAGTGATCACATACTTGCGTTTCATGCCAGGCTTTCAGCTCTTCCTGGTTCTTCTGTGCCATTTTCTCATATTTGCCTCTGATCTCTGCCAAGACCTGAGACAGGTCCTGTCCCTTGGGGGCATCCACATCCACTTGCACTCCTGACTGAGCTATCTGGTTGTGCAGCTCCTGAACATCCTGTATGATTGATCAAGAGATAAAAAAGCTTAAATTTGTATCTCTGGGAACATTCCCAGTTATTCGCTATTATTAATGATAAGAAGGATGAGGAAAAATAATTTTACCCTTGGACATGAAAGAGTTTGTGCCTATAGAACTTATCTCAACAATTTTCTTACACTATCATGGTTCTTCTTGAGGAAGATCAGCTCCTCCTTCAGAGCCTCGATCTCGCTCTCAAGGTTCAAGCGGCCGATGTTGGTGTCATCGATCACCTTCCGGAGACCTATAATATCGGCCTCGACTGACTGCCGGATGGAAAGCTCAGATTCATACCTGCATGTAAAGAAGGAGGTCAGCAAAGGGATGTGGGCAGATCAGGTGTGATCTATCACTACACTCTTCGGCTCTCATGTCACTCACTTGACTCTGAAATCATCGGCAGCCAAGCGTGCGTTGTCAATCTGGAGCACGAGACGAGCATTGTCCACCGTCGCATCGAACACCTGTGCGTCCAAGAGAAAGAGAGCAAGTTCTGAGTTTATTTGCCATTAAGCACACACTCAGAGAGTGATTACATTGTAGTTACCCTACTCTATTGTGCGTTAATGCTGATATTGTAATTGTCAATAAATTAGATAATTTCCATGGAAAGTTCGAAACATACTACAAACAGGGAGAAGCACCAAAGCAGAGTTAAAAGCTGTGCTCAGTGTAAGAGATAAGGGTACAGAGTCACGTCACAAAATCCTGAGGGAGAATTATTAACAAAGAGAAGTCAGCAAGAAAAACGGGCTGACGTGTCCATGGAGTAACTGAAAATGAGCGGGGGGGGGATGGGGGGGTGGGGTTTCCTGTTTCTGAGCGCGTGAGAGAGCTTGTTTTCTTTGGGGCCGCATTTGGCTGCTAACATCCTGGTTTAAAACAAAGGGGAATAAACATGGCAGGTGAAGTGGCTGCAGGGCTTTTGTGCAGCTCGTCTGCTCCAGCTGCGACGTGACCGGACCACGTTTGACCTCCACGGCCAGCTGGCAGTCACACCATATGTGTTTTAGATTAGGGCTTCTGGGGTAGAAAAGGAGACCTGGACAGGAAATGTCTGGGAATGTTCTGTGTGTCAATTATATATATATATATATATATATATGCAGAATGTTTGCTTGTGCTACTGTGTGTATGTGTGTTTGTATATAAACTACTGTCCTATATTTCTAGTCTGAATTTCGGCCTTTACATTGTTTAAAAAAAACTTTAAATGACACTTTTGGAATTTACATTTCTTGATAACTTGCAAAACTCTCAGAATCCAAGGCTTCCTCATCCAAATCTTTCTTTAGATTTGAGCATTTCTTTAAAGAAGCTAATTTCATGTTAACAAAACACAGTGAATAGTAAGTGTCATGGCCTTCTGTTCGCCTTGATGTATTATACACGAATGAGACATGCCCCACCCAAAGGTAAAATTAATGCCAAACAAATAGTAGGAAGGCATGGATACCATCCAGCTCTGTCCTGAAATTATTAGTGATAAATTTAGGCCAGTTCAGTTACATCTAATACTATGAAAATACCCTGTTATGATAACCATAGTGTCAGTAGGCATTAGTCTACTTAATTGTCATTTCAAAATTTGCAGGCATATAGTGAAACAAAGTAGCATTTGTCCGGGATGTTAAAATGCCTTTACATAGAACATGACAAATTAGACAAACAAGACAATAATAAATAAATATGCTGTACATAGAGCAACAATTATCTAATATGTACTCAGGCAGTCCTGTATTTTTTTAATTTACATATTCACTATTTTTCTTTATTCCTGTCATTTTTAACTGTAGTCTATCACACTTATTATATAGATAGAAGATGTAAGCTGTTCAGCACTGTTTAGCATGTCAGTATAATCAATCAAACACAGAGGAAGGTAAAGGCAGACGGTAAGCCAACATTTTTTTTCATGATAGATAGTGCAGAACTTTGCTTGTATCCAAGGACACCAAAGGGAACCAATCAGCGCCCCCTGCCCTTATCTCTTCCTCTTTCTGTAGCGGCCTTGGATATTATCCATCTGCAACCTTCCCCTTATTAGTTTACTTTCTGTTAACAATGGCAGCTACTGTCAGAGTGCCTGATCTTTCACACCATCCCAGTTCACAGTTACTGAGTCTCACTCTGTCGGCTATCGGTTGCCTTCTTGCTTTTCCCTTAAACCCACCCGCCACATTCTGGGGGGGGGGGGGGGGGGGGGGGGGGGGGGGGGGGGGGGGGGGGGGGGGGGGGGGGG
>JAODLD010000113.1:27599385-27628718 GCA_026781065.1 Mormyrops boulengeri
AGGTCATCCAGGATGGCGTTGTATCGGCTGTAGTCGCGAACTTCCGGGCCACGCTTCTCCAGGGCCTCCCGGATCTTGATCTCCAGCTGGCTGTTAGCTTGCTCCAGGTTTCGCACCATCTCCAGGTAACTGGCCAGCCGATCATTAAGGTTCTGCATGGCCACCTTCTCGTTGCCCATGATGGCGCCCGCATCGCCGCTGGCACTCACCTGGATGCTGGAAGAAAGGGTACCTGCGGGGGCGGAGGAGACACGAGCCCCCCTGCCCCCAGCGCCCGCGAAAATGCTGGCAGCTCGGTAGATGGCGGTGGGAGCCGAGCGGTTCTGGGAGACGTACGCCGAGGGCACGTGGCTGGAGGAGCGGACGCTGTAGGATGAAGAGAAACTCATTTTGCTGGAGACGAAGGAGTAGGAGAAACTCTGGAGGTGAACAGAAGACTGTGCTAACTTCAGCTCAGAGAGACACAGGGCAGTGTCTGTGCAGGCCGGCTCATTTATATACCCCAGGCACTGCCCCGCCCACAAGGCCCGCCCCCATTTCCTAATCCTCTCCCCTTCCCACACAGGCTCAGACTACTTTGTCCAGTTTAACCTCCCTGTCTGTGCTAACGGGGCAGATGGGCAGTGCCCATTAAAGTCAACTAAGTAAGTAGTATAAAGTCCAAACCTTGAATCAAACAAGAGTTTTCATGAGAAATAAATACACACACACATGTATTCATATCTTTGTGGGGACACTCCGTTCATTTCTATGGGTATAACCCTAATCCCAACAATGATGACCTTAACCCCAACCCAGCCCTAACCTTAACCATAAGTAACCATACTTTTGGCAATTTTAGTTTTTTTATTGCATTCACAGATTTTATTAAAATGAGGTTATCCAAATGGGAAAGAAAAAATAAAAAGTGACAGGTTTGTATCACATTGTGGGGACGTGGGATCTCCACAAAGCAATAATTATAAGTTCACACACACACACACACACACACACACACATGGCTGAAGCTCTGATCGTCTGCACCGAATCTAAACCTTCCATGCAAAGAAGACCACTCACTTCAGTGTTATTCTTCTCAAAGGATTAATACGTCAAATTATTCAGAAATACTTGGTTATTGGGACCATTGCATCACAGGTCTATGACTTAATCTCCTTTCATCTCAAGCAACTTAGCATACCTGGGTGCAGACCACGGATGACAATTTTTCATGTCCGGACAGAGCTGCCACTGAAGGACTTCTTCATAACTAACAACTGCATAATTTCTCAATAAAAATACTTAGTAGTACTGAGCAGTATTTATGGGGGCCTTAGTAAAACTTTACCAGCTGCAAGGCATAATTTCAATTTCCTACATATATTTAAATCTGTAAACAGACTGTTGAGGATATTAGCCTAAATTCCATAAATTCATTCCCAAATCCCACTAAGGCAGCAATTACTCTGAGTATCAACAAACATTTATCTATTTTGCTTATATTTTAATTACTCAAGAATTACCTGAAACTACCTTCTGCATTCCTGAGATAAAGTAAACGATAAGAACCAGGGCGTGGGGTCTCCATTATGAGCCCGGGGCTTGTTGATGGGTTTTACAATCCTGCTGATCAGGGGTCTCAATTGTTAAAGATTTCTGTCAAAAAGCATTAAAGAGATAATGACCTAACCGGTTTTCCCTGATTTTTATCACCTGCTGTTGCCTAGTTAAATCCGCTGGTAATCAAAAATAGAAAATACTTTTAGGCATGATGATTCGGCAGATATTTAGGCAAGCTGGTGGGAAACATTTGCTAAACAAATGACCTTTATTTTCTCAAAAGACACTGAGTGTGACTTACCTGCCAAGATTTTGGGGATCTCAGGTCATTGATAGGATGCAGTTTCGGACAACAAGATGAATCTGTTCAAGGTTGATGTACCATCAGTATTACTGTGGTAGATGTTGATACGTGTTTTATTGCAACGTGAAGGTTACTGAAACATTTCATTGGTAATTCTGCCTTCAGAGAGAGCCCTAGTTGTTGAGGACATACAGGCTCTTGCCCAGCCTTCGTAGGGTATGTAAATTCTCCAGAGACAAGTGTGGTGTTGCTGCTTATCTGTGCTCCCTTATCTCGAATTGCATGTCAGAAGATCAGTATCTCACGCTGAGATGCCTGCACTAACAAGAAACGCAACCAGTGTTTTCACCATTCTGGTAATAACTACATGCATGGGTTGCCTGCAACTATGAAAATCCCTCTACTGAGTAAAACAAAAACAACTTAACATGAGTGTTTTGTTTGATTATGAATGTTATACTATTGAATCTTAACATGACTACAGATTAATTCTTTTTGGGGAGCAGGTAATGTAAGCTGTGAGTTAATAGAAGCAGAGTTTCACTGTCCTACCATCCACAGAGGTGTGCAGTGGCTGGAGAGAATGTTCCCCCAGGTCCACGGTGTAACGCACAGACACAAAAGGTTATGTAAACATGCTGCTCACAGTGATTTTTCATGTAGACGATGACAGTAGTTAGCAAATTTCTACGCAGGATCAAGTATGCCTCTGCAGGTTAGGACTCGGAGATGGAAGGTCATCTGTTCAGACCCTAGGGCGTGTTTGAGTGATTTCACTGTTGGATCCTTGAACCAGGGGTGCTGCTAGAGATTTTGGGCCTCCAAAAGCATATCATATTGGGCCCCCAACTAAGACCAATACAATTACATTCCAGATTTTTTAGGGCCTCTGGAATCAACCTAACTGGCCCCTTGCCTTGAATGAGTCCCTTAACCACAATTGCTCCAGGGACACAGTCTAATTCTGCTCTCTGATCCTCCCTTGTGTGTTGTTTCAGACAAAAGCACCTCCTAAATAAATGTATATATGTAATGTAAAACTCATGACCCAGATGAGAGCCAGACAGAATGAAATGCTACCTGTTGACTCTGTTAGATGGTTGCCAGGGTCTGCTTGTGTCAGATAAGTGTAGATATTCACATGCTGGTTTTGGATGGTTTGTTTACCCCACAAGACATATTTACCCGTGCAACGCAATCAGCTATGATAAGGCCGACAGAGGCGAGTAATGACTTGGTTTTCCTGTGACTTACTCAAGAGATACTTATGCTATACTCAGACTAGAGTCTAACATGATTAGAATCGTCTGTATTTTTCTCCTCATTGCAAACACATCCCACGCCCTTCCCGTCACACCCCTCCCCCCCACTCAGGCAGTCCATGTGAACTCTGACCTCAGCACATTAGTACATCTTCCTGCCATTGAGGAAGGGTCTCTCTCACTGGAATGTGGAGCTTCAGAAATGCCGTTTTCCACGGAAGTCCACTCAGGTCTCTATTCTCTCCTTGTGGACACACACAGTGAGTCAACATCAAACAGAGGGTGGAGGTTCTGCTTCTAGTCTGATCCTGCAGCCAGAGGTTTCTGGGGGGGGTCAGCGAGTCTCCTTTTGATTTTGTCAAAAACTATTCATTCCTAAAACCTAACTGATTCAATGCCAAGCACAGATGTGTCCACAACAACTGTCCCTTCAAAATCACCTAGTTCTGCTCTCATTCTGGCATAATATAAAATTAAATAAGAACCAGTATAATTGTAATATTTTTCATTTGTTTTGTATCATGAACACTATATTGCCAAAGGTATTGGGACACCTGTCACACATGGACTTTAATGACATCCCATTCTTAATACATAGGCTTTAACCTTAACCTTAACCTTAATATGGAGTTGGCCCACCCTTTGCAGCTATAACAGCTTCAACTCTTCTAGGAAGCCTGGCCACAAGGTTTAGGAGTGTTTATGGGAATTTTTGACCATTCTTCCAGGAGAGCATTTCTGAGGTCAGGCACTGAAGTTGGACGAGAAGGCCTGGCTCGCAGTCTCCAATCTAATTCATCCCAAAGGTGTTCTATCGGGTTAAGGTCAGGGCTCTGTGCAGGCCAGTCAAGTTCCTCCACACCAGACTCTCTCATCTATGTCCTTATGGACCTTGCTTTGTGCACTGGTGCGCAGTCATGTTGGAACAGGAATGGGCCATCCCCAAACCGTTCCCACAAAGTTGCATGAAATTGTCCAAAATGGCTTTGAATGCTGCAGCATTAAGAACTCCTTTCACTGGAACTAAGGGGCCAAGCCCGACCCCTGAAAAACATCCCCACACCAAAATCCCCCCTCCACCAAACTTTACACTTGGCACAATGCAGTCAGGCAAGTAGCATTCTTCAGGGCAACCGCCAAACCCAGACTCGCCCATCAGATTGCCAGACAGAGAAGCGTGATTTCTTACTCTACATCTCCACTGCTCTTGAGTCCAGTGGCAGCGTGCTTTACACCACTGCATCCAACACTTTATGTTGCACTTGGTGATATAAGGGTTGAATGCAGCTGCTTGGCCATGAAAACCCATTCCTTGAAGTTTCCTATGCACTGTTACTGAGCTAATCTGAAGGCCACATGAAGTTTGGAGGTCTGTAGCTATTGACTCTGCAGGCAGTGGGTGACTTCTGCACACTGTGCACCTCAGCATGCGATGTCCCTGCTATGTAATTTTACGTGTCCTACCACTTTGTGGCTGAGTTGCTGTTGTTCCCAATTGCTTCCACTTTGTTATAATACCACTAACAGTTGACCGTGGAATATTTAGTAGCAAGGAAATGGACTTATTGCACAGGTGGCATCCTATCACTGTACCACACTTGAATGCACTGAGCTCCTGAGAGAGACCCATTTTTCGCAAACATTTGTAGAAGCAGTCTGCATACCTAGGTGCTTGATTGTATACACCTGTGGCTATAGAAGTGATTGGAACACCTGATTTAAATGATTTGGAGGCATGTCCCAATATTTTTGACAATATAGTGTATATGACAAAGCTGTGCAGATTCCCATGTGGTTTTTGCTTGAATTTGCCTATCTTCTGCTCATCTGGACCTAACAGGCAAATCTGGGCATGACTCACACCACCCGGGAAGTACGAGCCAATCAGGAGCCACAGTGCAGAAGGACTCAGAGTCACACTCATGAGTAACTTTTCTTTACTTGTGCAAGGATAACATGCTTAGGAATTTCAACATAGATGTTTGACCCACAGGTGAGAAACTACATAGACTGGTACCACACCTTAACTTTTTTAACATTTCCATGGAATCTACGTGCTGCTACTGAGATGGCCCCTATTTCCAAATGGGATAAACCTGGCAGGTCACACTGCAGTTTAAACATCAGCAGTGTGTGAAATGTGGACACTTACACTCTGTGAAGACTCGCAAGTTTTCTTCTTTTTTCCCCATCAATAGTGGCGCCCCAAGTCCAAGGCTTAGACACAAGAGTGTTGTTGTTCGGACTCTGGGCATGAAAAGAAGCACTGTACGTTGGGGAAAAAGATGGAAAATTCATTAAAGACCATAAATGGGAAAAGTGTCAAGGGAGATAAGTAATTTGCGTCTTTGCAACATGGCCACGTTGTCTATGGAGCTGTAAGGAGACGACTCGCTGGGAGGCAGAGTACTGGGATGGCGTGGAGCCCATGACAGGGTGACACCCCTCTAGTGCAGCCAGCAGAAGCCCGCGGAGACTGCTGGGACCTGGAGGCCATGGCTACTGCTCCCGCATCTGGCGCTGCCCCCAAAAGGCCGCTGACTCACTGTCTCCATTTGATTTTCAGCGTAATGGTTCAGCCTTACAGGAACCTTCACCCAACCATACGCTGGCTCCCCACCCCACCTCAGCCCGAATCCCAGCTCTTCCATTCCCGTATCCCTCACACACCAGTCTGGTCAGAGAAATGCCTCATATGTTTGTGGAGAGCAGCAGACATATGCAACCCATTCAGAAGTTCCCATTGCTCGGCCAGAATCTTATTTATTTTGGCCTCGTGCGCATAACTACCAGAAACACAGCAACATCCAAAATAAGTCTGCCTTCTACGAGGGCACTGAGACCCAGCACTGCAGAAATATGAGCATTTCTGCTGAAGTACCCTTTTCAAGTGAGAAACTACTCTCCTCTTGGCTATTTTGAAAGCCAAACAGCCTCCAAGTCCCTTTCGTGTCCAGTTCAACAAACAGTGCAACTAGAGAAGTGGCAATTTGCATGGAATCCAGGCCTGACCTTTGACCTGGGAGAGGCAGCTGAAGGCTCAAGCATGTCTCTCCGCCCAGAGCAGGACCTCCATCTGCTAGTGAAACAGCAGAAGGAATGTTAGATTTGTACACAAAAATGACAACAAAAGGATAAGACACAGGATAAGCCTGGGATCACAAACCGTGCAAACCAACAGATAAATTTAAGGAGTTGTGACCATAATAAGAGCTCATCTTGTCTTTAAGTATCTCCTGTGTTGCAATGTTGAAGTAAATAAGCTACACCTTTCTTCATTTTGTTGATACTTTAGGCTCAGCATGGACCGATTGTACCGGTTGTGAATAAAGAAGAGACACTGAATTGAAAGCAGTTGTTTCTACTTGCACGAAAAGTACCTTTTTATCTTTTTTGGTCAAAGAAAACCTACTCAGATTGTTCCCCTTGTAAACTTCAAAGCCTGAACAAAGAGACTGTTGGAGCTGAAATTTCAAATTTCTCCTTTTTAAAACAGTAGAACAGTCAGTGGAGCGGAATCAGTGCTGGCAGGCAAAGCAGCCACATTCGCCTATAATGATCCTGCGGGTGGGTGTGTGTGTGGGGGGTTGGGGTAGTCACGCTACTGTCCCATATAATGAGAAGACGGCCTCCATCTCTGTAAGCTTTCCCTCATGTGTCCCTCATGAAGTAAATAACTCCTGCTTACGACTTGGCCTCCTCCAGACTGAACTGGAACTGGGCCTGAGAAAAAAAAGAAAACAGAACCTTGCACTGGGATTTTCCATTTGTCGAAAAAAAAAACAGCAAGACGTCTCGTAATATGCTTAGAGGATTTAAGGGTGAAACTACTGGACAGAATTTTTCTCCCGTTTTTGAACATGTTTCCAGCAGCTTGAGGAGACTGGCTGACCCAGCCCCCCCACCACCTCTGGGAGTGGCAGTGCCGTATGCTTTTGGGAAGCCTAAAGACTCGGTGGCTATTTTCAGACTGTTTCAAATGTGGCATGAAATGCGATTTTGAGCAAAACTAGATTTGGAAAGGCCTCTTGAGATGGCACGTTTTTCTGAGCCCCCCACAATCGCCTGGCACGCCCTTCTGCTACAGCCGTCACATACAACTCTGCACTGGGGGGCTGTGTTCCCTGACACGGAGAGGAGCTTAGTAACAGGAGAAGAATGCTTTGGGTAGGACGATAAAAAAGCGAGTCTGTTACAGACTGTGCAAACATGGTGTTTTTATTTGTTTTATATGGGCTTGGGAAATCTAGCCGTCTGGATCTTCTGGCCTTGTGGACGTGATATCGCACAGCAGAGCTTGTTTATGAGTTTTTCCCATCAGTTCCAGCCCCACAAACTCTGAAACCAACAATGACTAAAAGACAGCAGCTTCACCTGCAGGAACACATGCTTCAATAGCTGGAAAAGTGGTGAAAGTGGGCCTTGAATCTAGATTCATCGTCTGATCTACATTCAATGCATATCTTTCACAGGCACCGTCAAAAAAAAACATAAGCACAGAATCCTGACCCCCCAGGCCCTCCATCAGTCATGGTTACTACATTACCTGGTTATTACATGGGTTATTGTGTTACCATTCATTATTTAGTTGTCTAACCCGCACGCTTTTCCAAAACAGCACGCATAGCTGGCACGTTCAAGCTCAGTCAAACGCTGCTAGGTATTTCACTGGAAGGTCCCAGTTCACAGGGGGACCAAATTTTTGCTCCCACCTGTGGCTTCACAGCTAGTGCCTCTGTAGCCTGGCAGCATGGGAAAGTAGCACCTCTGTAATTTCTCATGTAAGTTTCGATTTCACACAGGCAGTCTCCGTTTGTTATGATCAGCTCTGGCGGGGGAGGGGGTCTCAAATCCATAGGAGTTTTCAAAAATGGCCCCCATTGTCCTGCCCCAGTATTACAACAAAAGTTACAACCTTGGTTGCATACAATGACTTATCGTATATGCAAATTGGGACGGGATGTTGTGTCGCGGTAATTTGCGTTGTGTGTGCAAGGTGTGGTAGGGGGTGTTATCGAGTGCTCATTCCTTCACATGCTCCTAATTACACTGACATGAAAAGGTTTTCTGTTTGCCCCCCCCGACAGGCCCAGATGCTGATACCCACCCATAGCCCTGCCCCAGACCCCAGGCCTGTTTTTCTAACCCACGTGTTTTTCTGGTCCTGAAGCTGAAATCACTGTCTTTTGTTTTTTTTTTCCAGTGTTGGATCCATACCCAGATAAAGTTCCCACTCCACCCTCCCATCCCAACATCACATGGTTCTGTTTACCATCCTGCCAAGAGCAAGTCCTGAAGTATATTATTGGGTTATTTATGCATATAGCTGCAAAACTATGGCACATATCTATTTCTGTGTGAGATGTGAAAGATACCAAAGAATTCACCAAAGTGTTCTGTGCTGTCGGAGCCAGATTGAGTGTTTTCTGTGTCTGGCACAGAGGAGATGAACACGGGTGCCTCTTTCAGCATCATTTTTATTGTAGGGCTGTTAAAAGTATATTCATGGGAATAAAATGTCACCGACCCTCCACTCTTCAAACACTTTGTGAGGCCATTTGCAATCTGTGGGTGCCAGCCCTCAGGCAATTAGCCTTTCAAATATGTTCCGTAATTAAAATGATCTTATTTTTTATTCTTTTTGGGGTGACATTGAACTCGTTATTCTATCGGTAAACACGCTGAAAGGATTCTTCCTTTGGCTTTCTTTAACAGGATCCATGAATTTTTTTTCAGCACACCTTTCTAAAATGTTCATTTTTATCACTTGCCGTTATGTCCATGATATTGTTTTCACTTTTATTTTGTCATATCTAAATCCTTTTGCAGTCACGGCACCAGGATAGACACTACGGAAAAGTGAAGCGAAATGAAGCGAATTCACTCTGACTGTGCTGCCACACCCGAACAAGAACTCCGGTCCAAACTGAAGTGATGTGAAAATCAAATTAATCAAAGGCCATGAAGAGCTGCAGTTACCGTGACATAAAAGCACCGCTTAAGCTTTTCTTTGCTGTCTGAAGCTGACCTTATGCTCTATAGTGCATAAAAAAACACATTCTGCTACCCTACCAACCTGATAATCTGTCAGGCAAACAGTCACACTCACCTGTGGGTCCACGTCATCCAGCACAAGGACAAACGGCGTGAAAGTGGCTTCCCATTTTTTTTACAATAGCACTAAACTATATGTTTAATGTATATTGCAGGTAGTGAAAATGTTCTCTCACGCGGCAGCAGGTGGCGTCAGCTGGTTGGCAGGTAGGGCGTGACAGATCCCTGCACCTGAACAGGTGTGCGCGCATCTCTAGCAAAGCCTTTGAACTCACACTGGTGTCAAATTCCACCTGTCTGGCAGCGGCACGGCTGCTCTCAGCAAATGTGCCATGGCCGCTTTGCATGGGTTGGGCTCAATTATTTTCCCCCACTGTGGGAGCTCTCAGGCCTGTGGTGACCGTCCTTATTTCATTTGCAAGTCCAAATGAACAAAAAAAGACACACATTTCCAAATAACAAAGCCAAGAAGAAAAATGATGCACGCCAGCATTCAGCAGTATCCAGCTGTGCACACTGCATCATCCCCAGTTTGTGATGCTCCTCTTTCATTTTCTTTCCCTCATTTACAAGCCCACTCATGCCTCATCCAGCTTTGCTGGCCCAGATTCCTCTCGAACCTTGATAACATGCTGTGCTTAGCCTTTGCATCTCTCTCACGGCTAGGAGCTCCCGTTTGGAACCTATACTGAGGCTGTATGTGCTAGGAACAGCGGCAAGATGCCCAAATAGCATCAAGAACATCGATGGACCGTTATTCTCAGGCCAGGCCACAGCTCCGACAGTGTTAGGGAGATCTGCAGTGGAGGTGTATTACCACCGACGAAAACACAACCCAGCCCTCTGCCTTATCACTCATCAGTGAGGCTATGAAGGGGTGACTTGTGGGTAGCTGTGTGATGTCCTGCACGGTCGACTCGTCAGAAGCACCATTAATAATTTAGTTGAGGACTAAAGGTGTGACCAAGTCACCACATGCCGGATCTCCATTCACGAGATGCGACTGCAAGAGGACACGGATCTGCTAATTTTACTGGTCTGACTGGGCTAAATCACGGCTTTATACGCCCTGTGTGTGCGATCTCTGCCCAGGCTGATACTCGGGGCAGAAATACCCTTCTCCTTCAATCCCTCACTGCGACGTCCTATGGAGTGAAACCAGTCCCAATGGTAACAAGAGTAACCTCCACCATGACCCACATCTTCTCCTCCCTGTTTGTGTAATGCCCACACAGTGTATTATGCAATCAGAAAAGGAGGTGAATTAAGAAACACAATGCTAGAGTTGATAAGATCCTGATTTTGCAATATAATATGTGACAAAGCTTTGTTCACAGCAAGGGAGAGGCTCTATCTAGGTTTTTTATTACCCACTAAACATGGTGCCCTGTGATCAGTGCCGTCTAAATGTCATTAGAGTTTAAAAACCCACTGGTCTTTAATTCAGTAACAAAAACGAATGGGTGATTGATTTTCTAGCAGTAAGTGAAAATGGACTGATGACATGCTTTACACTGGTGTCCGTCACTGGTGCTGGGAGAGGCCTGCAATCATTTGGGTAAACGCAGACCAAACATATAACGAATGTCAATCATCACACAGTAATTTGTCACCCTAACAGTGACAGAGCTGGAATCTTGCTGCTGTCCTGGGTGTGTCAAATTGCCGCTGCTTAAAGCTACGTCTTCCTGGGCCCCAAGAGGAATTATGCACCTCTGACTACTTCCAGACATCATAAATCTTTGTCTTGAGATCTGGTTCTCATCCACACCAACATACTTCTTCTCCTGCAGTGACCCACACACACCTACACCCTGACCCCCCCGCCCCCCCATGCCCTCTCCTCTCCGCCTACACGCATTCCTTTACCTGCTGTCACACCTGAATGCCATCCTTGAGAAACCCAACGCCCCACCCACTCCACCCCCAACAGGCCACGGACACTTACGCTCGTGACAGGTCATTCACTGGAAACTCACTTATGTTTGTAATGTGCGACAGCACATATGTTTGTAACGTGTGACTTGCCTCACTTGCTTTGCTTTGGACAAAATAGTCTGCTAAATATAACTAATATTCCATAGTAAATGTACTATGGAAAAATTACAAAAGGCAGTATCTACTGTATGGTACACGGAAAAGTTCTTTTTTACATTCCCTCAATACAAAAAAAAAACATTATAAGGTCACATATTTAACTCCCAAATTCGGTGGTTTTGCTATTTATTTTTTTAGGTGATTTAAACTACTGATTTACAGACATTGGAAACTTTATGCACAAAAGTGAGCACCTTTGTAAGCAATAATCAGATAAGCACCGTGCCGATTATATGCTTACCGTATCCATCCATCTATCTTCTGTAACCGCTTGTCCTGTTCAGGGTCACGGGGGGTCCAGAGCCAAACCCAAAGGCTACGGGCATGAGGCAGAAAACAACCCAGGATGGGGAGCCAGCCCATCGCAGGGCACACTCACACACCATTCACTCACACATGCACATGTATGGGCAATTTGGTCATTCGACTTCATCATGTTTCATCTTCAGCATGGTTTTGGACTGTGGGGGGAAACCGGAGTACGCAGAGGAAACCCCATGATGACACAGGGAGAACATGCAAACTCCACACACATGGAGCCATGGCGAAAACTGAAATCACAGTCCAAAAGGTGTGAGGCGACAGTGCTAACCACTGCACCACCATGCTGCCCTATTTTCTATACTTGCTTACATTATATGTGTTTTATACTGTTAACATGTCATACACATTTGAGTTTATCATGTTTATGTTGCACTAACATTGATGTCTAATGGTATTGTCACGGTTTCCGGTTTTCACAGAAAATCAGATTTCTTATCGCACTTGCTCGTCATGCAGTGTGTCAAAGGCTCTTTTCTTCAATCTTGCACACGCAGTCAAGAGCTAAACACACCCTGCAGAACCAACCTAAAGCCATTCTGAGACTATTCTGGGGAGTTAATGATTCACAGATCACAACATTCCAGCCTTTGCTCAGCCCACAATAACGAGAGACATCTGCAACTCAGCTACCAAAACACGGACACCTCTCAACTGTGAAAATCCAGCTGATTCAGTCACACTGGAGCATTGTGCAGATCCTGATTACTTAGCAGACCAGGTTTAACAGCCCTTTTAACATCACTCTGGATTTGGCAGTGTGTTCCTGATTATAACATTCGTTAGTAATAGGTAGGTAGCAGATTGTGATTTGTTAGGGCGGTTCGGATTTATTAGTTAGGTTTACATCAGATCCTGCTGTCAGTGAAAGGATTTTGACCGCCAGTCCATTGTACTTATCTCACACGATTTTTACTTGAGAGTAAAATTAAAAGATATTCAGAGTTTCCATCGCCATTCTCAATAATAGCTCCCTTCGTTCCATGGCGGAAGCCCCCAGTGACTCCATATTCTAAAAATGCCATAGCAGCCCAAGCTAAACTATCTTTGCAGCCATCGTATTTTCCTGCACCGAAAAAAGGAAGCGGCCAGCATCATCTGTAATTTGATGTAAATCACTGGTGATGACTCACTGGCTGCCGCACTAGCCACAACATAAAATGGCCCCAAAACCCAAAATGCGTCATGGACGGATGGACTTTTTCCAGGGTGGGACCCCATTTTGTATTTTTTTCCCAGCACGCGCATCATTGCCCATCCGCCTGGGATTCCCCAGTTCACGACACCCCCTCTGTGTCTGCAGAGGCACCTTGGCTGTCTTTCCGCAGCCAGTGACTGGCACCTTCATGCAAAGAATATCTCTGATAAAACCACACCCTGTTTTGTCACCCTCCTCATCTACGGCAGACCTGCGACCCCCTCTGAAAGATCTTCGGAAACAAGCGAGGACAAGACAGGACAGGGCTGGGCAGACAGTGAGATGAAATGTGATAAGCACATATGTAATAACCTCTAGTTATGCTCCAAAGACTTCCATCCCATAATTGGACAGAATTAGAGCGAGGGAACCCTTCTTATGAATGAAGGAGCAATGATTTGAATAGAAGCAGCCCCAGTGAGGCGCGAAGCGTGAATGTAGAGATTAGATCAGAGCAGCTGTCTGCTCATATTTATCAAGTGCTCAGTACCATGGAAAAAACGAGCAATTAGTGACTCGCAGCTCATTCTTCTGTCTGAATACTTAATTCCATCATTTTGAGCTACTTATTCCTCCTTGGGTTGCCACCCATAGCACCAGGGGCTTAAATGAAGGAACTAGCACTGACTGCTAGATTTCAGTTCAGATCTTAGATTATATAGCAAGTGGTTATCTATTTATCAGATAGGGTTCTACCAACTTGTACCAATCCATCCATTTTCTGTAACTTCTGTCCTATTCAGGGTTGTGGGGGGTCTGGAGCCTATGGGCACAAGGAAGGAAACAACCCAGGATGGGGCACCAACTCATTGCAGGGCACACACACACACACACACACACACACACACACACACACACACACACACACACACACATACACACACACACACATGTGCAACTCCAATCAGCCTCAGCATATTTTTAGACTGTGAGGGGAATCCAGAGTACCTGGAGGAAACCCCATGACAACACAATGAGAGCATACAAACTCCACATCTATGGAACCCTGGCAGAGACTTGAATCCTAGTCCCAGGCATGTGTGGTGAAGGTGCTAACTACGACACCACCATACCGCCCCCCAGTTGTGTGGAGATGTGTGGCTGTTTTACTGTTTCTTTTTGTGGGTCCACATTTTTAACCATAATGGCACTTAACGAAATGACCCCTTTCACCATCCAGGTGGTTTCAGGTATTAGACGTTCCAAGGAATGGAAAGATTGCATTAGTATGGATGCAGATGGTGCACATTCCAGCATCTGAATGGAGCACAGCTGTATTTTTAGTAGAGACGGGAGCGTCCTGCGCCCTGGAGGTGGGGTGGAATGAGAAACGCAAAGCGGCAGATGGACAGGGTCTCGCCTCCCACCACCAAGTATCCTGCAGCTTTGAGAGATTTCCTGAGAATCCTGAAATGTCTGTTCTGCGGCCTAACCTCAAGCAGGGGACAAACAGGAGGTCTTTGGATGGCCTAACCAATGCTTTCACAATCTGCTGGACCTGTTTTGAGAATAAATCAAGTTGCAGGCTGTGTGGACTCATCAAAGGAATGTGGCGTAAATAAGGCGTAGTCACTAACCCCAAAGGTGAGAATGGATATACCTGTCGTCGTACCCCTGTGTGACGTAACAGAAGATCGCAGTGAGAAAAAACTGCATTATTGCTTCACTGCATCTTCCAGCGTACAGTGAGTATTGCAGAGGACATGATGTAATGTCTGAATCTGTCAGCACTAACTTGACAGGACATGAGAGTAAAAGTTATTACTAAATATTTCGTCTATTCATCCCCAAAACTGTAAAGTATTAATCACCCATCATCTGAAGCTGCTTGTCCCATTCAGGGTTGTGGGGGGGGGGGGGAGCACCCGGAGGAAACCCCATGACAACACAGAGAGAACATGCAAACTCCACACACATGGAGACATGAACCCAGGTCTCAAAGGCATGAGGCAATAGTGCTTGTCACCACACCACACCACCATACCACACCACACCACCATACCAAGCCACCCCAAGCAGCAACCAATGCCCTGTTAAGTATAACTATTCAGCTGCCGTACAGCTTTACAAACTGGCACTAACATCTACAGTAAGACTCCTATAATCTGGCAAATGGGAAGTTCGCCCGTCACTCAATGAGTAAACAGGTTTACCAAAAGAAAAGCCATGTTTACGTCCCTCTGGTCCCTATCTGCATGCCCCCAGACTCTTTATCAGTTTATTTCCTTTCAGCAGGTCGTGTCCCTGAGATACAGCCTGTTACTCAGCTGCTTTGTGACTCACATTGATTTATCTCTGCAGACAAGGCTTATCTTCTCAATAAGTGAAGAATCTTGTGACTACTTCAGGGAGGTTACCGTTAGCTCCCCTTCACCAAGGCATGGCTGCCCCCTCTGCTCAGGAGGCTTCCGCCCCGCCAGATCGGTCGCTATGACGACAAGGAAAACACATTCTGTTCATCATTAGAGCAGAGTCTGGTTCAGCCCTAGCCACAGCCTGAGCAATCCTGGTTTTAGGAGGAGCTAGAAGCATCGGCAACACAGAGGAAAACAGAAATGGGGAAGCCATCACAGACCAAAGAAAAAGTGGAAGCGACTAGTTGTGAAAAGTATTGTCCCTATTAGTATAATTTTATACTAGAACAAGTTTGAGATAGTAAGACTTATGTCTTGTAAAGCTGAGAGAGTTTTTTTTTTTTTTTTTACGCCCGCTCAGTGGCTAGGCTGTCTGTTTCTCATTACACAGTACTGGCAGGCATAGTGTCTCTTATTACGGTATTTATCGATGGCAGCCAAGACTCATCGACGTGAGATGTCAATGAAGGATGTCTTGTGTGGTACAAACCAACAGAAGGGCTACTGTGGCAAAAAGGGCAGATTATTTTCATGATGATTACGGAAATAATGTGTCATGAAACTGCATGGAGCCCTGCGGCGTGTGGGGCTATGTAGCCATGGATCGGACTTGTCTGTCCAATTCATCCCTCAGATAGCTAATACCTACCCTGCCGTCCACATGATGCGACCTAAAACGGGATTCATCAGAACAGGTGACCTTCCACTGCTCCAACATCCAGTTCTGACACTCGCATGCCCATTACAGGTGCTTTCGATGGTGGACAGGGGTCATTGACATATCGCTCTCATAATCTTCATCAACATCATCTGCCATTTGAGCCACAGTAGCCCTTCTGTTGGTCTGTACCATGTGACAGCCTTTATTCATATCCCACATTGATGTGTCCTGGCCGCGTAACGCTCTGTTGGCGATTCATGGTGTTTCCCTCCTTGGACCATTCTCAGGTACGCACCATGGCCGTCCATGAACACCCTTGTCATTTTGGAGATCCTCTAACCCAGTTGTCTGGCTATAATGAGATGGAAATTGTCAAAGTTACTCAGATCTTTATCCCCGTCCATTTTGTCTGCATCCAACATGTCGACTACGAGTACTGAATGTTAGCTTACCGTGTGATATATTCCAGACTTTGACATGCACTGTTTTTATTGGATCATCAATATAATTCACTTCACATAGGGGTGGACATAATATTGTGGCTCACTGGCGTATATTCAACGTACGTGCTGATGTATGCTATTTCTCATATCGTCTTTTCTACAGAGTTGGGTCCTTCTTTGTGTCCGGTGGCACAAAATGGAAGAAAATAGAAGTGGGTAGCCATGAGCGCTCTGTTGGTGAGGAATCTGAAATGTTACAAGAACCAAGGATTATGTGCAGTGCTATTTGTGACGGAGCAAAAAAGTAAAAATCGACCGTACACAGGGCTCCAGCTGTCATGAGGTGTGTGAGGATGCCAACAAAAACCTTCCTCTTTGGAAATATACCATCCCCAGAAGCTGCGTGACATCACTCACGTAAGGGCACATCTACTCACCATATCAACTGGCGGAGTCCGGTCCGCATCAGGACCGAAACAATAATCTGGGCAGCAGGACTGATCCTCAGAAATTATTTCATCCCCCTTCTGGTAAGTTTTAAATTTCATCATAAAATGATACATTTTTTATCATTTAAAGATTTTATCCCCACCATCGCTCTTAAAATATTTTTACAACTTGACTACTGACTGTACAAATATACTGCCATACATATAAGTACAATGTTACATAATAACAGAAATCACAGGCCACGCCAAATCCAAATACCTTTATTCTGAGGACACATCCATCTTTCTTCATGGACATGAGTTATGCTCGGAGGGTGTATATATTTGATTTGATCGCAAAGCCTCAGCATTTGAGCTTACAGGTTTTGGATTATACTTATATGTGACAGAGTACAGTTAATTAGAAACAGCAGCCTCTCTTTCATAAAACCTGGTCTGAAAATCCCAACGCAGATCCCGCAGTGTTCCTGTAGATTTCACACCAATGCCTTTCACATCCATACAACTTTCCACTTGCGAGTCAGCCGCCTGAATTTATCGCTCGGCCGTCAAATTCAAAACCGCTGCTTAGCAACCACGTTGCCATAGCAATAGCAACAACAGGAGGAGTCATAACACTGAGCTATTTAGATAAAATCTGAATAGGGAGATGACAACTGACGCATGTTTCCTCTGACCTCTGAATCCTAGCGATCGCCTGGAGTGGTGCATATTCCTCTTGAATAGCTGAAGAGCTTTCGCCGGCAGTATCGCAGAAACTGCAGCAGTAATGCAGGCCCTTGGCATGTTGGTGGCATGAACACTCCCCCTCCCCAACCCCCCGGGAGATGGCCCATGTTTTTGGCCTGGCCGTCTCGCCTTTCGGCTACAACCAGACCAACGGGTCAGACAGCTTAATGGGAAATACGCAGCTTGAGAGGATGGATCATATTTCAACAGCGACAGTGTGGCACAGTATAACATGAGACAGTGTGCCCTTAAATGTGATCAGGCATGGAACTGTTGCATTATAGACAAACTCAATTAACTATACACAGGCTAAATATTAGATTGGTTTATTATCTGATTGCATTAGATTTGAATAATCATCATGAGTGTATGGGTGCTTTCCAGAGGTGGATAGTTCCGGTCCAGAAAGTAAAAATCCAGACCGAGATTTTGTTTCAACCAACCAGTTTAGTACTCTGTGACTGTGAGATTTCATGTTTAGCTGCTTGGTTGAAATAAAATCCTGGTGTGGATTTTTACTTTCTGAACCTGAACTATCCACCTCTGGTGCTTTCACACCAAAGTTCCAGAACCGGGTTCCTGGTTCCAAGTTCCTGGGAACCTTTTTAATCTAGAGCCACCTTTGTGTCGTATTCCCACCACACAACATAAGCTACAACCATTATGATAAGTATGCATCCAACATACAAAAAAACTTCTTTCGTAATTTCACACGTAATTTCAGTAATGCACCGTTAGCCCAAAACATCGGAGGATGAGCAAGTCATTTTGTTAGCTATTTGTTAGTTATTGGGGGGGAACAATTACGATTAAAACAGGTTACAGCCTTTTATTTATGTTTTATTGATACGACCCACAACATGTTTATAATTCATTTAATATCTGGCCCGCAGATTGATCTTTCATTTTCAACGGAATAAAAATGACATTGTGTTACTTTGCTAATAAGCACTGACTAGTTTCACTGCCAGCCCTGGTGATACAGACAAAAGCATACATCGGTTATTGACTGAATCTTCCGATGCAGAAATATGGAGACACAAGCAAAAAAGTATTCATAAATGCATTAAATGTAAGTAAGGTATAAATAAATTCCAAATTCCAACTGCTCATTTTTTGCTCCACTGCTTTTACCTCTTTTCCCTGCATTTCCACGTAACTTCCATGTTATCGCTTGTAGTTACAGCGCCTGTAGTCAACCAATCAGCAAGCTGTCTCTGTAAGCCCCACCCCAGCAGTATGTGTTCGAACGAAAGGTAACTAGTCTGAAGTAGGTAGTAAAAGGCATGGAACTGCCTCCAAGGAACTACAATCAGGCCAAGTTCCTGCATTGGGAACAGGACAAAAGTTTATGGTTCCAGAAAAAAAGGGTCTGATTTCTGAAAAAGATCCTGCAGTATGAACGTGTTCTACATAGCAACTTCTTGCTCCGCAAAAGACTGACTACTTCCAGAGGTCAAATAGATGAACAAGACTGCCTGTTCAACTATCAGCTATTTTGGTGCATTTACAGTATGCTTGATTACCCTGCAGGAACATTGACCATCTCAAAATTGCTCTGATGCTGCCTTTTAGGTATGAATGGCAAGATACTGGACCTGCAAAACTCAGCTCAACTGGCCGTGCCTTACAGCTCAAAGTTCCAGGGCGGGGTTTTTTATTGGCAAACATTTAGGCCAGCAAAGATCCGATTCATAATCCTCACGGCCCTAACACCATACATTCAGAACTTCCCTAAGAAGAACCAAACAAATTTTGTTTGAGGGAGGAGAAGTGTGAAAACTGACAAGGCCTCTAGCCTCAAGCTGGAGGAACAGCAGGGAGACCTGCAATGGAGAACAACACCAACATTTGGCATTTACCGTATTATTAGTATTATAAGTATTATTGATACCAAGGCATAACTATCAATATTTCTGACTACTCTGAGACAATGGAACAAGTGAAACCAGGATTGTCATTGGTAATTATGAATGTCATTTAATAAATATTAAAATTATATTGATTGAATAGTAAAAAAAAAAAAGACACTCACATTAGTCAAACAAAGAACAGACCCATTTACAATACATGCTCTGAGCTGTTGATTTGGATCAAAATGTTGAGTCAAATGTTTACTTGCATCCCACTGGAAAAGCTGGTATTTATCGATGGTATTCCTTTGTGTCCACGGCAAAAAAGTTGTTAGTTTTCCTGACATTTTTTCCCAGTACAGAGGTGAGACATGAAGGAAGCATGCTTGTTTCTCACAGTTTCCATCACAAAAACAAAGGCTGGGAGGCTTCCTATTCCTGAGGAGGGGGCCGGGGCTGGGGGGGGGGGCACTGAGACACTTGAATGGCTGGCATTCTACTACAGACCAAGCCAGGCTACAATGCTTGCCCAAAAACTAGCCCGGATGCCACTGCAAAACGCCCAGTCATAGCATCACCATTGCCATTTGAGCAGCAGGGGGCAGAGTGGCTAATGAGTTATGCAGGTGTGAGTGTAAAAATGTGAGGTACCTTTGAACAGCAGAAGCTGCTGTGGTTTTACTTAAACCACAGTAAAATACTTTCAATTATTCTGAACAGTGACTGATGATCCATCTTAGAAAAAAATGTTGGGCTGGAATTGTTTGAGCACACGCTGGATGGAAGGAAAAACAATGGAGGATATTGTATTATGAGGGACATAATATATGTAGGAAAAACTCATTCCATGACTCTACATATGAAATAAAAATTTGTGCATGGGCAGTAATTTTGTGTAAATGTAGCAAGACGAGTTACTGAGAAATACTGCAGGGAGGTGATCCCCTTGTGAGTGATAGAAACCTCTTATCAGTTACAAGCCCCACCTCTGACTCATACATTCCAAAAGCTGATTTCTGAGAGAAAAAAGCAGGCCCTTGAATTAGTAAAAAAAATCAGGGAGGAGGTTGTGTTAAACGACAGGTAATGATTTTATCTTATATTTCAGACTAGGAATGCTGTGGACTGTTCTGCCTCCCTCTCTCCCTTGTTCTCCCTCAGGCTCCGCCCCCAAAAATGACCCCGGCCAATAAGCCGCCCGCCTGTCTCCTCCCCTGCAGAAAGGTTATATAAAATGGATCAGTGTCCAGCAGTTGTTCTATCTGCTCCAGTGTTTCAGGCGCAGCAGAAAACTTTGCCTCCCTCCTTTTTTTCTTAAATTTGCACCCTCGCAGCAACTGCCGACAGTCAACATGTCGCTCATAACCAAGAAGAAGTACTCAATGGTGTCCTCCAGCAGTGGCCCCCGCAACTTCAGCAGCATGTCCTACTCGGGTCCCGGCCAGAATCTTTCCAGGCAGAGCTACAGCGTCCGCAGCTCCTACGGCACTGGCAGCCGGCCTGGTGTGGGACTCGGCACCGGCTTCGTCTCCAGCACCACAAGCTACAACCTGGGCTCAGCTATACCTCCTGTCACCCCCATTACTGCTGTTCACGTCAACAAGAGCCTGCTGGCCCCCCTCAATCTGGAAATCGATCCCAACATCCAGGTCGTCCGCACTCAGGAAAAGGAGCAGATCAAGTCCCTCAACAACCGCTTTGCGTCCTTCATCGATAAGGTCAGTGCCTGCTCATGTTCAGAATAGTGTATGGGGTCTAGGGAGAATCTGGAAATTTGGCAAGGGGTAAATTTGGCGATCCAGGTTCGTTATGCACATTCTAGTGTTTTGGAGTCAAAGCAAATTGCATGTGTCTGTGAAAAAAGTCCCTCTAATTTAATTTCCTCCAGGAAAAGCCTGAACTTTCGTAGTGATATGTGAGAGGATGAATGGTGGATGAAGAGAAGTGCTGAAGAAGGAGTGGGTGTGTCTAAGACAATCAGAGCTGCAAATGTACCTTGAGATGTAGAAAGAATGGGGGCGGGAGGGGTTTTATGGAGCGCGGCGCCTTACGTCTCTCCCCGCCTCTAATAAAAGCCCACACCTGAAGCGCAAACAAGATGCACATTGTTACTTTCAGTTCTCCTAACAACCTCGTTTGCAAAAAGTTTGAAATGCAACATAGTGTGCCCTGTTGTTTACTGTCTGATTCTGGGCTGCTGAAACAGGAAGACGCTCATTTTTTTCATTGCATGTATTACAGACAAATGCTAGGCACATGTTTCTCATTACGGATCTGCCTGCCGCTTGCGTTTATGTAAAAAGGCCATGCAGGCAGTTAATATTTAAATACACGGCCAGGGTATCATGTTTCCAGTTAACACCAGTGTATTGGTTACATAAAGAGTTTCAGCTGTGCAAGAAAACAGTCGAAAAGCTTTTCAAGGCCATGCACTCCTTCGGGACCTCAAAAGCAGCCCTCTCACTTTTAGAAATTTGCTTGTTTTAGAGAAATTTAACATTTTTATCTTTTCTTTTGATGAGTAATGAATGAGACATGCCAGGGAAGGCAAACATACAGTAATAGACACTATGAGTCATAAAGTCATGGCTTCCTCTTCTGACAAACGTGCTTCAATGCCTACCAGATGGGTTTCTGGAATTTGTTCCACTGCATTTTCTCATTCTTTTCAGTGTCCAGTGCCCCACCTCTGGACAGGAAAGCATAAGAGACTTAACAACGGCAATTTTTGTTAGACTGTACGTCACCCTTTCCTTTGGAAAATAGGCCTGGGTTCCTGTGTGGAAACAAATGCCATACTGGCCCCTGCAGAGATGTGGGGGGGGGGGGGGGGTGCTTTTAACCAAAAATGTTTCTCTGGTGGCTTTTGCTGATCTGTAAATCTCAGTAACACCAACCTATAGTCTAGGCCAAACTGAGTCACAGTATGCAGTTAAGCAGCATCTTGGTGCTCTGAGGCAGCCTGTTTGTCCCCTGGTGGTGATCTTCATGGTGAACATTGTCCCCTTGCCCCCCAACCACAGGTGCGGTTCCTGGAGCAGCAGAACAAGATGCTGGAGACCAAGTGGAGCCTCCTTCAGGAACAGACCACCACCCGGTCCAACATTGATGCCATGTTTGAGGCCTACATCGCCAACCTGCGTAGACAGCTCGACAGCCTGGGCAACGACAAGATGAAGCTCGAGGCCGACCTGCATAACATGCAGGGGCTAGTGGAGGACTTCAAGAACAAGTGAGTTTTGAGGCTGGAGATGTCTGACCCTTCCCATACAAAGAGGCCTTGAGGACAGAACAAATATGTCTTTGCCTGAGAGATAGTCAAAGAGCACTCAATGGTAACAGCATCACCACTGCTACTGACACAACATTTGATGTATTGGGGGGGATGAGTAATTGAAATGTGACATCAATTCATTTTAACCAAAGTCTGTACACTTTTCCATGGCAACTATACTCAACAGCATCAAGACTCCCTTAGTGGCTCACACTTGAGTTCGGCTTGTAAATCTGCCTACGCCCTTGAGGGTGAATGTAGTAATTGAGAAAATATGATAAAGAGAAACCCTGAACAAGCTCATTATGGAGAGGAGAATCAGCTCCACCAAGGGTGTGGCACTATGAGAAAGTTTCAACATAACTACACTCCCCCCTAGTGTCACACTTGCATACTGCATCCTTGGCAAGCATTCTAGAAGGGGCTGCTTATAATTATTTCCTGGAAACTTGACAGCTTAAGACCAACTAGGATACTGAAAGCCTTTCATAGTTTTACTGGGCAATTAAAAATACAGATGTGTTCAGACTAATTTTGATGTTCCATGCACTAATGTGGGTGTTTCTTAAACTCACAGATACGAAGATGAAATCAACAAGCGCACTGAATGTGAAAATGAGTTTGTGCTCATCAAGAAGGTCAGGGTTCCCCCATGATGTGCCTTAAAACTGCCTCCTATCAGTGCATCATATCTGAAGACTGCAATGAGAGCACATTTCTCAGTGTCTACCTCTCCTTGTGTCCTCTAAGGATGTGGACGAGGCCTACATGAATAAGGTGGAGCTGGAAGCCAAGCTGGAGAGCCTCACCGATGAGATCAACTTCCTAAGGCAGATCTATGAGGAGGTGAGCACTGGAGCCTCCTTACTCTTATAGTAACTATTAACCCTTCCAGAGATAGTGAAACAATGGGATAATTTGGTTCACTATAGAAGGAAAAGCATGATACACACAAAAAAACATAAGATTGCATTACTTCAAATAGCTACCTGTTTAACTCTGTCTGATGACATGCCTTGTCACCTTTCTTCTCTCCAGGAGCTGCGTGAACTGCAGAGTCAGATTAAGGACACCTCAGTGGTGGTGGAGATGGATAACAGCCGTAACCTGGACATGGATGCCATCGTGGCTGAAGTGCGCGCCCAGTATGAAGATATCGCCAACCGCAGCCGTGCTGAGGCTGAAACGTGGTACAAGTCCAAGGTACGTTTCTCAATCCCTGATCTGAATCCATCCCAATGTATTAACTGTATTTGATGTCCTCATGAGCCTAACCAGGAAAAAAATGGATGGATGGATGGATGGACTTCATATACCGCTTTTTAACAGCAAAGTGAGGTCACATAAGCTTTGCGCCTTACTGTCTTAATGCATGCAATAATAAAAAAGCTGCACATAATACAGATGAAAAGTGGCTCAAAATGCATCCAGTCTGTAAGGCTTCCTCCAGTTAACATCCTGTCTTTTCTGGGTTTGCTTTCAGTATGAAGAGATGCAGACATCTGCCAGCAGGTATGGGGATGACCTGAGATCCACCAAGACAGAGATTGCTGACCTTAACCGTATGATTCAGAGGCTGCAATCTGAGATCGACTCCATCAAAGGCCAGGTAATCCACTGCTTCTGAAGGGCTCTTTCCCCACAAAATTAGACACTCAGGTGCTGCCATGATGAGGAAGACAGTGAAGGGTCTCATCTACTCTCTGTCTCTCTCCATTTGTTAGCGTGCCAATCTGGAGAACCAGATTGCAGAGGCTGAGGAGCGTGGAGAGATGGCAGTCAGGGATGCTAAGGCTCGCATCAAGGACCTGGAAAACGCTCTGCAGAAAGCCAAGCAAGACATGGCACACCAGATCAGGGAGTACCAAGACCTGATGAACGTCAAGCTGGCTCTGGATATTGAGATCGCCACCTACAGGAAGCTGCTGGAAGGAGAGGAAGACAGGTGAGCCTTGGAATCATAGCACCGAAACAGGTTTTACAGGTCATTGTTGACTGTTCTTTATTTAATCTTCTGGAACTAAATGTATACATTTCCTCTATTCCTGTTAGGTTGGCGAGTGGTATTAAGTCTATCAACATCTCCAAACAGAGCTTTGGTCGTAAGTAACGGCTTTCTCATTTCTGGACTGGAATTTCAGCATATCTACTTAGTCAATGAAGCTGTCAGTAAAGCAACATGTCGTACAGTACAGACTATAGGGTTACGTATGATTATTTACTAAAGGAGGTTCAAGCAACTAGTGGAGGCGGGACCAACCAATCAGATGTCTTCATTCCACACCCTCTAGTTCCTTGGGCCCAGCTCCTATATAATCTGATTGGCTATCTCTCACAACCAATCATTTTTCGTTTTGCTCTCAGAACATTTAAGTAAGTAAAACTCCCACGAGCGTTCACCAAGGTCTCACGTCTCTGTTTCCTCTTATAACTACAGCGAGCTATAGCTCCTTCCCTATGGAGAGTGCCAGCAGCACCTACAGCAGCTACTCCTCCAGCAGCTATGGCGGGGGCTACGGCGGAGGCTACGGCGGGGGCTACGGCACAGGCTATGGGGCCAGTGACATCTCCCAGAGCAAGAAGAGCATGGTGATCAAGATGATCGAGACCAAGGATGGCAAGGTGGTGTCTGAGAGTTCGGAGGTGATCCAAGACTAAGCGCTCCTCTATGCAGCTGCCTCTGCCTTCCAGCCTTCACTACCACACCTCATCTCCCAAGACAGAACCATAAGGAGCTCAATAAAGCAATAACCAAAAAGTCTTAGAAGAACCAAAGAATTTAAAATTCCTAGTGCCTTTACCCTTACTATTATGCACCAAAACACCTTACTTGTACTACACAAGCAATACGCAAGTCTCAATACTGTCTTACATATCCACATTCCAGGGTTCTCCTATTGGCTACAGACTGCTTGTAATGCACTTGGGATTAGATTGCAGTGAAGTTAACCTCACTGGCATGCTTGTCAGTGTTTACTCACTTCTGTCCCTGAGCGCTGCCCACCCACCTTGCAGCACACGCTCACAGTCTGCATTGCCATGGACTCTGAATTCCAGCCCACAGTGTCCCATTCTTTATGGTGCTGTGTTTTGCTACCAAAACAATAAAACATTTACTGTTACACCGAGAACTGTGTGACTTGATCTGCAATTAATTATAATTCATCTTTGTCTTTCATATAAATTCGGTAATAATTTGGACCTAGTTGAACAGTGATCTCACTGACAGTATGGTAAGGCATGGTATGGTAATCCAAAGTGCGGTATGGTGAGAGAGCGGGTGCTAGAATGTACTCTGACTGGCATCCTGTCCAAAGTGCTCCCCAATCTTGTGCCTTGTGCTTCCTGAGACAAACATCAACAGATAAAATGTACATAAAAACCTATATTTGGAGTGGTACAGAAAATACCAATAACACCACCACAAAAGATGCTACAATATATTGAATGCAATAAAACACATGAATAGGGTCGTCTTTTTCATTATTTACGTAAAATCCGCCATGACTTAAAGAGAGAGCACACCGTATTTACAAATTGCTTGCATCATGCTACAGTAATGCACAGAGTCTCCGATTTAAACAAATTAAAACTAGGGATAAAATGTGACATTAAATTCAAAACATGGATTCTTAGAAGATAAACAGTGGTAGTTTGTTTATTACTCACTGGATGAAGAAAAACAGTGAGTTCAACTGTAATAATCAAAAAGGTCATTAGGCATGATTGTAGGTCCATACATCTTCCAGCTGCTTATGATGAGCATGGACACAAGGTCAGTGATTAGTATGAGAGCAAATTAAATAAACCGAGCTTTAACAGCCTTGATCTAGAAGTCGTAGTACATACAGCGTTTTTTTTTTTTATCTTCATGAAGGATTTCTTTACCATATGATTTAATATATCAAACATTAGGAAGCAAGTGTGCAGAATCTGTATTTTTTAGGGGACGGGGGAATTCCAGGCTTCTTATTAAAGTGTACAAACTGCTTTATATTGACCGTAAAGACTCGCCCAAAACCATCAACTCAGAAATACTGATAGATTAACAACTTATAGCATTATGGCATCATAGCTTAGGTCCTAGGAGTGAAAATATGTGAAAAGCACACTGTGATATAAACAGTATAATAATAGTGTTTGTGAATCGTAATGTGAAATAAATTAAACAATATTACTAAAACGCCCACACCGATAAACCTAGAGGTGACTAACAGGCTCAACAGCCGAACATGTCCGCAGTTTAGTGATGTACTCTCTCGGTTTCCCTTAATTAATCATCGGGGTAGATCGTTACTTGTTCATTTTTGGAAGCGTGGCAGATACATATGCAGATGCAGAAGGTAACAATTTACCGACCTGGTGTGTCCTTGTGAACTCATGCGTTTACTCACATATTTACAGTAGCTTTAGGTAGCATTGTTTACCAGTAGATAGCATTAAATAATCTTTAGCTTGAGTTTTAGAGTTAACGTTACATTTTTAGCATTCATAAACCAAACATGAATACGTCATCGCGTTAGCAAAGTATACTTTAGATTTAACTCAGTTTTGCTAACGCGGAACCTTATATATAACCGGTTGCTTTGCCTAAATATTATTGTCTAATAGTCGTAAATATTTGCGTGGTTTAACCATGGGAGTCTTTATGACATTTCTCAGATTACAGCGCCAAACAGATTTTTTTTTCAGTTTTCATAGATACTTTCACAAAATTTCACAAAAACTGTTAATGATTTTTTGTGTGTTGTAGTATATTAAAATAAATCTAGACAATAATTTTTATAGTGGAAGATCTGTGTGGAGCACACCCATGTGATACCCACTGTGTCTTTTTATTTGGCCTACTTTCAAAGAGATTCCAACACTGCTGTAATTGACACATGTATGACACATATATTCACATTAAACTGCTGGAAAATCTATGAGTATTGCCCGGTGTTGAGATCAAGAGCTTTGTATGTTGTACGTCAAAAGCATGTCTGCATGTAGACTGGAAAGGTAAACAGGAGTGAGCAGAAACACCCTTTGTACAAACGGGCAGTTTCCATGTGTCTTGTCAATGTCCATATACCCCACAATATAACCCCACAAAATACAAAGTTTTTATTTAAAAAAAAAAAAACAAAAAAACAAAAACGGCGATGCATGCTTTGAGTCGTAGTCAACAGTTGCGACACATTTTATAACTTTATATATGCGCGGTGTAATCTCCCTGCTGACGCAATCTGAAAGAAACGGTACAATTGTACAGTAGAGACACTAGAGGGCGATAAAGCCTCGGGAGAAGAATTATATCATTCCTCGGTACCACGTATCAAGCGCGTAAGCTCACGGGTCCTCCTCAGACTGCTGTGTGGGTGCTACGGTACCCTCAAGTCTCAGAGTAATCCAAATCTGAACGTATTTTTGCCTTGTTTGTTTTTAGAATCTTGCACAAAGGGCAAGGATTTTTTTTTATATATTTTGTTTTGGCTTAACAACCAGTAGTACCTGATAATATTTTTAAAATCGTATTTCCTCTTGTACATAGATTGATGTTTTTCCATTATATGTGATCCAAATTCAAGTCATACTGCAATTTTCTATACAACAACCTTCCGTATTTTCTCAAGTCGCTGAAACTACTGTCTGAAAGCTGTTTTGACCCTTTGCCAGGTCTCTGCCTTTATTCTGCATTTATGGAGTACAGTATTCCAGCAGGTATCTTCAATAAATTGGACTTTCAACTAGTGTTCACTACAGAAATGACCTGCACTTTGCTGTGTCTCAGAGTTGTCATTTTATTAATAAATCACATGTAAAAACACCAAGTGTTTACCAAAGTGCTGTACAGTAAATAAATGCTATACATAAAATTCTACCATAAAAATTCCTTCCATCCATCCATCCTCTCTAACTCCTTATCCTATTCAGGATCACAGTGGTCCGGAGCTTATGAGTGCAAGGCAAGGAACCACCCCAGGATGTGGTGCCAACCAGTTGCAGAGCACACTCACATACAATTCACACCTATGGACAATATGGTGACTCCAGTTAACCTCAGCATGTTTTTGGACTGTGGGGAGAAACTGGAGTATCCAGAGGAAACCCCACAGGGAGAACATATAATCTCCACTCACATGGACTCAAACCCTGGTTCCAGAGGTAGGTATGAGGTAACAGTACTAACCACTGCACCACCGTGCCACCCCACAATAAAGTTATAGTAGTAACTCCAATAATAGCAGTCACTATACATAGAATCCAAAAATTAAATTAAATGTAATGATGACATGCAACATTAACATTCAACAGCAGTAACTGCAAAGACACAGTCACCCTTAAATTTTAACCGAGACGTTGGACTGACAGCAGTAACTGCAAAGGCACGGTCACCCTTAGATTATACCTGAGACCGTGGAACTGACAGCAGTAACTGCAAAGGCACGGTCACCCTTAGATTTTAACCAAGACCGTGGAACTGACAGCAGTAACTGCAAAGGCACGGTCACCCTTAGATTTTAACTGAGACCGTGGGACAGACAGCAGTAACTGCAAAGGCACAGTCACCCTTAGATTATAACTGAGACCACGTAACAGAGCAGTAACTGAAAAGGCGCAGTCAGCCTTAGATTATAACCGAGACCGCGGGTCTGACAGCAGTAACTGCAAAGGCACGGTCACCCTTAGATTTTAACCAAGACCGTGGAACTGACGGCAGTAACTGCAAAGGCATGGTCACCCTTAGATTTTAACTGAGACCGTGGGACTGACAACAGTAACTGCAAAGGCAAGGTCACCCTTAGATTATAA
>JAODLD010000113.1:27644853-27659565 GCA_026781065.1 Mormyrops boulengeri
ACTGGGAGGCCTGCTCCGGAGAGGTTAGAGCTGGGTGGATGGACCGAGGAGGCACTGTGCCCACAGACTGGCAGGCCTGCTCAGGTGGGGTTGGAGCTGAGTGGATGGATAGAGCAGGCACTGTGCCCACAGACTGGCAGGCCTGCTCAGGTGGGGTTAGGGCTGAGTGGATGGACAGAGGAGGCACTGTGCCCACAGACTGGCAGGCCTGCTCGGGTGGGGTCAGAGCTGAGTTGATGGATAGAGGAGGCTCTGTGCCCACAGACTGGCAGGCCTGCTCCGGTGGGGTTAGAGCTGAGTGGATGGGGAGAGGAGGCACTGTGCGCACAGACTGGCAGGCCTGCTTGGGTGGGGTTAGAGCTGGGTGGTATGGCTGTGTTTCAGCTACACATGCATGTTTCAGCTGAATGTTCTAGAGATCTGGCACCTCCCCATGTTGTTGTGGAGTTTCCTCCAGGTTCTCTGGTTTCCCCCCACAGTCGAAAAACATGCTAAGGTTTGGATTTGCCAAATTCCCTATAAGCGTGAATGGCGTGTGCCCTGGCACCATCTGCTCTGCACATACATCCAATGTTGCACACCCTGACTGGTACCATGTTGTAGCTAGAGACATTATTTTCTCAGTGTGACACCAAGAAGCAAGCAGTGACAGAGCCGATGAGTAGCTGTGATCTGGACTTCAAATTGAAATAAATAAATGTTAGCTACTGTTCCTCATGTCAGCTCATATAATTTTTCTGATCATTCTCAAGCACTGTTTGGATCTGCCTGCTGGTCTACTCTAAAATTAATAATAAATTTGATTAATCATTTGCTACGTTTAATAGTTTTACATTGTTCAATGGATCATTCATTCATAAATGAGACCCAAAGGAAATAAACATAGTCTTGTCTCTAGGTCAATCCCATCAGAGGCATTTGATACCTCTTCTTCATAGCAGTTAGGCGATGGATGCATGAAGTGTGTAGAAGAAGACCATACTCTTAGCCCTTTTAACGCTAGTTATCCTGGACAGGGTCTTGAAGAAGCTCGAGCCTATTCCAGGAACCACAAGACATGAGGCCTTGCATGCCCTGCATGGGATGCCAGTCTTTTGCAGGATACACACTCATAAACACAATCACACACTATGGGCAATTCAGAGACACTAATTCGCCTAACTGCATGCCCTTGGAATGCGGCAGGAAATTGGAGTATGCAGAGGAAACCTGTTCAAACACGGGGAGGTCATGCATAGAGCTGGGGGTGGGATTTGAGCCCAGGACTTTGTGAGACTGCAGTGATCCCCACTAATTAAAATTAATGAGAACCTCAACAAATAACCAAATAAGAGATCCTATTTTAAAAATGAAGGTTGAACATTTGTGAGAAACTTCTAGAAACTCATATTTATGACGATGTGCTGGAGGTGGGGGGGAGCGGGCAGGGTAGGTTAGCTGCAAGCGTCTCCCAGGGCTAGAATTGGATTCATCACCACGGTGAATCCCAGCAAGCAGCGACAGGTTTATCTTTGCTTGCCATTTTCCTTCAGCTCCGACAGTTTTCTGATACAGCACAGCACCTTTGCTCTTGCTCCACTCAGAATGTGCTTTGCTCTTCTTCAGAATGTGCTTTGCTCTTTCTTCCCCTTTGGGCTTTTCAGTTTTGGCACTCAGCTGTAGAGTTACTCTCTGTAGCTAAGCACAGGACGCCAGTTACGGTGAGTAGAGAAGCATAAGGGCTGCACATGGGCGTGTGTCCGTGACTCCCTGTGCGTCATGAGGAAAGAATGTCAGCTGTCGACTCCCCCTCTGCCCCACCCTTCACTTTTACACACAGTTTGACTTCCTTGTCCTGCATTGCAACATTTCTTAATCAATCCTTTCATTCCCTTTCATATCACTTGCATCTAGTTAACTTGCAACCAAATGTTATTTTCCTAATACTATAGCACATACAATGAACTGTATCAATGAACAATAATACTGACCAAGTTCATGCCTTTGTTTTTATGTGCAACTCATTAACAATTCCAGCCTCTTTATGCAATTGACTAAAATATGTATAATTAACTGTAAATTATTCATGCATCCAAAAGCACGAAAGCAAATGTGTGTTAGGCACACACCTTTACTATTTCTATTTTAACTGCTGGAACAATAGAGAGAATGGATCTTTCTGCTGTGTGTCGTCATTTTATAACCTCAGCCTCCCACACCCTTAGTCTGCAATATTTCCCCCTACAATCCCATTGAATGTTCACTATGCAAGTTTAGGCATCACAGAGTTTCTGACTCTGCCTATTAGAGTTAAGTGGGTCACACGGCAGCCCACTGCTCCCTGATGACTGATCTGGGGCTCCACCCATTTTTCTATTCACACCAGTCAGGGAGAGGGAAACGTTTATGCTAAAGGTTCTAAGATAGGGGAAAGAGAAAGTTTGTGGTTACGAGTGAGCACAAAACGGGCTGTTAACAATGCAGTCATCTGTGGACAGGAATCCCCTTTCGATATGGATCACATCTTGAGGCTTTCTGTACCAAATTCCAATGCAGTACCACCTTCCAATCAATATTATCCTGTAGCTCAACAAGTAGAACATGGTGTTATCAATGCAGATGTGGGTTTGAATCTGAGAAACATAAAAATTGTAACTCATCCCTCTAGTGTTAGGTGCTTTTGATAAACTTGTTAGATACATGTAAATGCCAACCCAGGATGGGTAACTATCAAGAAGATTTGGTGTGATGAGTAATGATGCATCTGAGAAACAAAGACACCCAACATGAGCACATTGTTGTATAATGTCTGAGCACAATGGCTCCAGTGACAGCTGTTATTTCAACACCACCCACTTTCTAACCGCTTACCCTGGTGAGGGTCATATGTGTTCCAGGTGACATAGCGCAATTTAGAGGGACTAACTCACTGTTTTGGACGGTGGGAGCAGACCCCTGGGAGAATGTGAGCCCCCAGACCTGGAGATGCTACATGATTACATGCAATTGGTGCCTTGATGGATTGTCACATGGTTGATCCATGTCCTTACTGGGCTACTGCAACACAAGATTCCGCTGAAAATCAAGGAGATGCCTTTAATGCAGCTTCTGGATGCAAGAAAATTGATTCCATGTATAAATAGGAAAAGCGGGAACTGAGTATTATTTTCTTGCTGTAGTAACATTAGACATGAAAACAGGCAAGCCTGTGGAGTTTGCAATACACTTATGGTGATTTTCAAGCCAAACCGAACCAGAGCCGGTTTTTCATTGTAACATATCTGACCCTCTCCTGGATTGGCATGGCTCTACTTACTAGCATGGCTGAAAGTGTGGCTAAGCCGGGCTGGTTGCGACACTGTCCTTTGATTGCGTCAATATGCATGGATTATCTGAAGGGAAAAAGTATATATTCTATATATTACTCATTATTAGTAATATCGCACATGGCAATGTATTGATGCCAATAATTCGGAACTTGGAAATTTCCAGCCTCCTACTTTGAAAAAGTCTGTAGGATGGCAGAATGGAATGGAGTCATAATGCAAATTTATGCAAGCTAACGGTAATTTGATGCTAACATAACACGGCGATTCTCACATGCGTGCTAATGGAAATTAGCACGTAGTAAATCATGATTTACACTGTGTGAACAGTAAATAAGTGTCTCCTTGGTTGTACTGTACATCACTGTCAGTTTCCATACCTGGCAAAATCTGGAACCGCGCTGTAACTATTGTCTTCGCGGCATGGGTCGGGTATGGCCTGGTTCCTGTATGCCAGTGGAAAAGCGCTATTAGATCGCACAACCCCTGCAGAAGGCTGGTATGCCAGTTTAATACAATGTGAGATACCAATGGTTTGACAGGAAGGACAACTGAAATTCAGCTGATTCTCTTTACATTTTAGGGATCACAATGCATGCTAAAATTGGTTCACATCCCATGCTTTGTAGCGAAGCCTCCTCTTTATTGGGCTGTATTGTGGGAGGTCCTCTGGCCCCCTGAAAATAGGGATGGGATATGAGAAAATATCACATTACAATGCACCTGTTTTCATAGTTGTACAAATGGCAAACAAAGCATATTTCCACTTTCAAAACACCTGTAATCAGACTTGTGTAGTGTATCTCTTTCTTTTTTACTCTCAACAGTTGCTATCTCAATTTCAAACTGAAGTGAGTGGTTGGAGTGTGTAAATCTTCAGGAGAAACACAGATGCAGGCTTTTATCGCACCAGAGTAACGATTAACCGCTGAACAATAATAGTTGAACATTGGATGATGAGATGAAATAAATTACTTTCCCCAACTGATAGGTAGCTAAGAACAAGGCTTTGATTGAAACAAGATGCATTTTAGCACAGAAGTTATTTTGGTAGAGTGCTGTTGTTCTCAGAAGAGGCGCAGAGATGTATAATGAATGTGAATCTGTAGCCAGTGAAGAACCGTATTAGCTTTTAGTTTTGCATATTTTAGATGCTTTTTCACTTCTGCTTTTTAAAAACATTTTTAAAAATACTATTATCTTTTGCCACTACTTTTTGTCCAACCAGTTTTGATGCCTTATTATTATCTTACTATTTAGTTGGTATCTTCTTTTTTCTGCATGAGATAGTTATTGTTATCAGCAACCCTGCAACATGTAATTTGCATAACAATACAAAAACCAGCAAAATGGGCATATGGGATTCTCTTTATATGTAAACACGTATAGTAACATTTTACCAAAATGATTCCTTTCATTATGAAACAGGGCTGGGTAATCCAAGCACTAACAGCCAAAATGAATTACATGGAGTATGAAAAACATTTTTTTAAGTAGACATCATTTGACATTCTTTTCTTTCAATACATTGTCCAAATGGAAGCATGACATAATACATAGATTTCAGGCTCGTTACAAAGTATTCCTGTATGCTTTATAGTTTTTATACATTCAAGCACCAGCATGAAAGGGAAAGCCTTTGAAGGGTTTGCCAGATCAGCTACCTCCACTCTGGCATTACCTTGTTAGGAAATGTACCATTGAAAGCACCCATGGGTAGGGCTGAAGGGGTGGGGCACATGGAGAGAGAGAGGCGTGGCTCTCACCTGCACAAGCTTGGGAGAATTGAGGTAGCTAGAGAGAATAACACCTCCTGAGCCTTCTTGTCAAACATCATGTGCCTCAACAAGCAACATGAGATGCCCCACCTCGTTTGAAGCCACTGACATGAATTATGCCTCTGCCTGTTATATTTATGACCATGTTTGTTTGTTCCCATGTTGCACTGTCTTGTCCTGTATTGTGCCGATGTTTGTTTTATTCCGTCATATGTCCTTCGCCACCTCCTGCAAATACAGCACAGGAATTTCACTGTATGTTCCAAACACATGCAACAATAAAACCTGAAACTTGAATTCTCACTGACCTTAATTCCTTCAATTATTTTTACGGTTTTATTTCTTTATTTGCCATACACGATGGCATTGATTGTGGGGTCCTTACAAAGCTAGGTTTCAGGACTTCTCGTTTCGCAGGTAGTTGCAGAAAGCCTGTAGTGTAGTAGTTGCCAGTGAGGCTTCTTTGAGAAAGGGGCTACATTTGCATCCAGTGCATTTGGCAGTGACCGGGGAAGCACTGCTGCATTCACTGCTGTTCCCAGGGAGAGTTCCTCCAGCAGGCCTGAACACAGTTCTCAGCCACCCGGGCTAATTAGCGTGCGGCGACACCCTTGGCACTCTTCACCACTGTGCTTTGGTATTCGGTCTGTGGCTTCCCTGTTCCATTTGAATAAGTGAGTTTTGGATAGGGGTGAGATGACAGGGCAGCTTATTTGGCGGAGATCCACCTGGGCCACATGCAAAGGGAGAACAAGTCTGATCAGAGCTGGACCTCTTAAGCAGCCTGTTTGGGAAAATGCTAGCCTTCCATCAAATGTGTGAATTTACAGAAGCTGACATTAGGCTCTAATAAGATGGATCCAGGTAAATATGTCACAGTGTTATAGGTTTGTGCTCCATTTCTGCAGATTACTTAATAACCATGTTCTGAACCCAGTGGTTATATCTGCCACTGTGGGTCTGAGACTAAATATTCCCAGCCCACCATGCACTCACAGGGAAGGTCGGTCTTACATGTGCCAACCCTGTGGTGTGTGTGAGCTTTCAGGGAAAGGGTGAATCCTAGTGCTGCTTCGCAAATTTATAACAAATTTAAAGTCAAGCGATTAAGGGGAGTCAAGGGAGGATGGGACTTTCATATCGGTGTTCTTTTTCCTTTCTTGCGCGCACATTCTGGTCAGTCCACATGTCTCAATCGAGCGTGTAACAGTGTGTGCTTTGAGGCAAAGTTTACTGAGTTAAGATGTCAGTTGCACACGCACTTTATGGAGACACAGCAGTAGTATTCAATCTAACACTTCAGCACAAGACAGGCTACATTGGTGGTGAATTTGACTGCATGGCTACCTACAATACCTTGTGTCACAGGGTCTGTTGCCTTAGTGACATGTCATATATGATTTCCAAGAGAGGATCCCATTTGTTATGGAAACCCCAGTCTTGCACAGCCTCTCTGCCCTGTCCTCTTTGTGATTTTGTGTTTTGTTGGTTTGAGTTTGATCTATTCTACAGCTATTTAGGCAAGCAAATACAAGCCTGCAAAAAGGGTGGGGTTGATGGCAAAAGGGAGAGGGAAGAATATTGAGGCCCTCCGTGTCAGCCTCAGCTCATGGAGTTATGAAACACATTAAGACTTTCATTCAAGATTATTCATTTTATTTATATATATATATATATACAGCTGCGGAAAAAAATAAGGGACCCCTCTATATTTTTAAACAAATCTGCTTTTTTAAATCCCTATTTAATCGTGATTCTCCCAGCAGAAGGCTACGCTGAGCAGCAGGTTGCTTCCAGGTTTTAAAATTTCTGAGACAGAAGTACACAAGCATAACATGAAGCAGGAGACACCGGGAACAACCATAAACCAGCGAGATAAGGGGCAGAAGTGACTTTCTAATACCAGAAATGACTTCTAACTTATTTGACCGTTTCTCATGAATCAGAGAATGACATCAAGTGACTTTCAAAAGGAATGGGAAACAATAAGTGTTGTAAAGTGCACTGCTAGGACAGTTCATGTCAGGCTTGTAGAAGCAGGATTGAAGGCCCATTAAACAAGGAAGAAGCCCTTAATTAATGAGAAACAGAAGTACTAGGCTGCAGTTTGCAAAAAAGTATATATCATTCATAGCTGCATATTCATAAATTTAGAAATTAGTGAAACAAAAAATTGTGTTGTGGTCTCATACACACACACACACACACACACATATATATGTGTGTATGAATATATATATATATATATATATTCATACATCTATCTATCTATCTATTCCACTCCTGTTTCGGTGGCTTATTATCTCATATCGATGTCTCTAGACCTACAGACATACACACTTTCATGTCTTGGAGACATATTTTGCAGTGAAAAGTCAAGTAGTAAATACAGTATAAGTAACATAAACATACAGGTAGAGCAACGTCAGGCAGTGTTGTGTTGTAAGATGTATGATGTGATGAGAGGCAGTTGTTCAGGTACTAAAATGAAATCCTTAAATAAGAGCTGGCTCCTGTGCATCTTGCTTCTGGAATTGCTAGTGCACCAGAGAAGGAGAATTTGAATAGATCTCACAGACACACATTTCACAAAAGCGCCATCTGCAGGAAAACTGAGATATATCACAAAGTTTGCACCGACAGAAAGGCATTGTCTTTAGTCTTGGCTTGGTATGGCTTAATCGGAAAGGAAAAAATGCCCTGACCTTGTGAAAACAAGGTCATCAAAATCTCCCTTAGGTATTGAAAAACTTTAGGAAAGCACATTAGCAGCTATTTAGCTATTTTATTTTAGGTATTTTGTAGTATCAAGAGTATTCTTTTAACATACACATGCAAAGTATGCAACAGGTTTTAATTTCCCACTGGGTGAGTCACAAAGTCCATGTGGTTAAACGACAAGACACTCTGCATTTAATTCTGTATTTAACAGCCCATATTTCCCCATGTTAGGCTGGCCTTCATCAGCGACCTTTTTGGTTGGTGCAGAAGGCTCCCTCCATTCTCCTGTGATGCTGACAGAAGATCTCCTGGCTTAACTGGAGCTCTAGGTAAAGCTGAATAGCAGTTATTTCCCATTAGGTAGACCTTGGAACTACACGCCAATGCAAAAAATGTTGACAAATCCTGCAACTAAAAAGCACAGAACTGTGTTTAACTATTCATGTTTTATTCAGCACAGCGCTGGACTGTGTCAGCACTTACACAGTGAAATTTGACAAGGGTTTCATGGACATAAGGCACGGGCACAGAAGGAACGGAAAGGAGAAAACATATAGCAAATGTGAATTCTTCATCATTACCCCTCCCCCATATCTGCTAACCTCCTAACTCTTGCTGTTTTTTGCTTGGGTGTGGCAAAAGCTTATCAATTTACACTGGCTCCATACCTGTTAAACAGGATGGACGTGTAATTGAGGTGGGAGGAGCTACAGAGTGATCAGGCAGCCGAGGCCCCGCCCCATCTCAGAAAGAACAGATTTAAGGCAGGCAGCTTCAGTTAGAGTCACACAGAGGGAATTCACTTTCCTTCTTTGTGAACCTGCTCCTTCTGGTCTTTTCCTCTTTTTTTCCCTCCTTCTGACACCCCACTAAGTTGCAGAGAACATGAGCACAATGAAGACGTCCATCAGGACCACTGGAAGCGTAGCTGGAAGCAGCTATGGTGGTGGAAGCAGCTTTAGTGCTGGCAGCGGCGGCAGCTTCAGGAGGCCTTTCTCCAGCCAATCTGCAATCATCTCGGGCGGAAGCCGCATGAGCGGTGCAGTTCGGGCTGGTAGTGTGAGGGGTCTTGGCCAAGGTTTTGGTGGCGGCGGCGGCGGCGGCGGCAGCTCAAACTACACCTACAGCTTTACTTCTGGCGGCGGCGGCGGTGGTGGTGGTGGTGGTGGACTTGGCTATGGCAGTGGTTTTGGCTTCGGCGGTGGTGGTTTTGGTGGTGGCGGTGCTGGTGGAGGCGGCTATGGCGGTGGTTTTGGTGGCTTAGGTGGTGGCTTGGGCTTGGGCTTGGGCGGCGGTGGTGCTGGCGGCCCCTTCATTCCCACCATCACTGCTGTTCAAGTCAACAAGAGCCTGCTGGCCCCCCTCAATCTGGAGATCGACCCCAACATCCAGGTCGTCCGCACTCAGGAGAAGGAGCAGATCAAGACCCTCAACAACCGCTTTGCAACCTTCATCGATAAGGTCAGTGCTATTGTGGTTCTTTTAATGCTATTGCTGAACTATAGGAATAAGCATGCTGTGGGATATAGCAGGTGGACACATTTTCTTTAAACTCTATTACAATGGATTAAATAACTATGCAACATACTTGCTGCAGGATGCACTTTGAAGCAGTGCGGTATTAGGTTAGTGCAGTAGCTGCGTTCGGCTGCATATGAGCTGTTCATCACTGAGCTCCTGACATTTAATAGGAGTAAGGGAGTCTTTCTTTCAAGCTGTTATCAGTCATTAAAGTTTCATAACCTGGTCCTTGAATGGCAAATCCCTGTGAGACAATGTGCTTGCTAGAGGGAAACTGGATGAGTGTTGTGATATGCCCAAAAAACTTTATCACACCAAACCTATTCTTTTCTTAGTGATCAAAGCTACGTTTGCAACATGTTCATGTGAAAAAACAGCGCTCCACCTCCTACTGGCCATGCCAAAAAATACAAAGTAATTATCTCAGGGATAGAGTTTGGAAACCCAAACCTTTTTCAGGTTGTCACTATCTAAATAAGGGTGGGGATCAGGTTATCATCTGTTCCCCTTCTGCTCTGACTCACCGGCTTCAGAAGGCCGTAGGTGTGCATTATTCCCAAGCTTGCAGACAGGTCAGTGTCTGCCCCCTGCTGGCTGTAAAGTTTTGACTGCATTTCTTACCGTGATGCTAAAATTTAAGCAAAACCCGTGGGCGAGAATTTGCCTTCCCCTCTTCTTTGAAATTTAGATGCTTTGCTTAACCTTGACTGGCATTTATGAATTTATTGTTCTCCAATTGCGATAAAAACACACAAGTCTTCAGACACACTTACAGTTCCTTAACTACTCCTTGAGCTGTAGACTGCAAAAACGTGGCACTTCCGGAGTATCAAAGACACCAGCAAAAGTGGACAAAAGCAAATAAACCACTAGTATGATATACAAACACCATTGTTCTTTTACAGCTTAACTTTACAGTGCTGTTGGCTAACTTTGGCGAGGTTTAACTAAACAAGATCATTCATAAAACTAAGAGTGCCTGGGGCTAAGGTGTGGTGTAATTACCATTGCAGTGACTACACCTAGGGTTGGGTTCTGCTGTGGCAAGCTAGGACAAGAATGCTCAATCTCATCCGCTACAGCAAAGCCTCCTTGGGTGTTGTCTGAATCTTGCACATGCTCCTTGCCCCAAAATGACTTTTGAAAATGGGGGTTGTGCACAGGGAAAGCTTTAACATGTTCAGAATGGTCTATTAGGTGACTTAAGCAACTTTCTAGCTCTGAAATTGACTGTGTCAGCCCCACCCAAATGGCCACGACTCAGCAACGGTCTGCTGGGGATATTGCTCCTTCTGTAGTAGCTGCAGACTAGTTCATCTAAACTGAACAAAGCTAATAGATATTTTATAGATATCAAACAGTGCTTCAATGTCACTGTGATCAACCCTACATTTGTTCACAAGTAATAAAAACCAGGAATGAGGAGGAAGATCCTGGAAATGCTGCAGTTCAACTCTTTCCCACATTTCTCTCTTTCCCCCAGTTTGGACTTCTGACTAATACTATACTACGATACTATTCTCATAACCTTTTTATTTTCATATTTCTTCAGGTGCGGTTCCTGGAGCAGCAGAACAAGATGCTTGAGACCAAGTGGAACCTTCTTCAGGATCAAACCACCACCACCTCCAATATCGATAGCATGTACGAGGCCTACATCGCCAACCTCCGCAGGCAGCTCGACGGCCTGGGCAACGAGAAGGTCCGGCTGGAGGGTGAACTAAAGAACATGCAGAACCTGGTGGAAGACTTCAAGAACAAGTAAAGAATAACAATCTCTTTGATGCTACAATAAAAGCTCAATAGAAGTCAAGCAAGCAGGGAGTTTTTCATGTTTATATTTCAGAAGAGTAATATTATACTATCCATTCAAGATTCTTATCTATCCTTTCTCTGTAGATATGAAGATGAAATCAACAAGCGTGCCACAGTAGAGAATGACTTTGTCCTGCTGAAGAAGGCAAGTAGTTTACACCTACCATGTTTAAATGTCTTTGTTTGTTAGGCAGGCTTGAATAAAACCTAATGTTTCTCAACACTCTTCCAGGATGTTGACGGCGCTTACATGAACAAGGTGGAATTGGAAGCCAAGGTTGACGCCCTTCAGGATGAAATCAATTTCCTCCGGGCTGTCTACGAAGCAGTACGGGCATTTCTGCAGTCTGAACTGCCAAAGTCATCTTTTTTTTCCAGTAGAAGCGGGCAACATCTATATCATCCTTTTCTGTTTTTTATTCTAGGAGCTGCTAGAGCTGCAGGGTCAGATCAAGGACACCTCAGTGGTGGTGGAGATGGATAACAGTCGCAACCTGGACATGGACGCCATCGTGGCTGAAGTGCGCGCCCAGTATGAAGATATCGCAAACCGCAGCCGTGCTGAGGCTGAGTCGTGGTACAAACAGAAGGTGTGTGATTTTTGTGAACTTGTCCCATATCACCTGCCCAGATAATTAACATTTAGCAGCCTACTTACTACTCTGTGCCTTTTATTCCAGTATGAGGAGATGAAGACTTCTGCTGGCTCGTATGGAGATGACCTGCGCAACACAAAGGCTGAGATTGCAGAGCTGAACCGCATGATTACCCGCCTGCAGAATGAGATCGAGGCAGTCAAGGGGCAGGTGAGATGTTACCTACCGCATATATTTCCGTCAGAAGGAAGACAAATCATGTTTATGCTAGATGGAAGAGTTGCACAATGTATGTGAAACACATCAGATTGAGGGAAAACTCAATAGTAAAACTCTAACCTGTCACATTGGTTTTGGTTAGCGGGTTAACTTGGAAGCTCAGATTGCGGAAGCTGAGGAGCGTGGAGAGTTAGCAGTGAAGGACGCCAAAGCTCGCATTAAGGATCTAGAGGATGCCCTGCAGAGAGCTAAGCAGGAAATGGCACGCCAAGTGCGTGAGTACCAGGAACTTATGAATGTCAAGCTGGCCCTGGACATTGAGATCGCCACCTACAGGAAACTTCTGGAAGGAGAGGAGCACAGGTAAGAGAGAAGCATTAGAAATCTCTTAAGTACTATTACCATTCTTCAGGTGGCAGACAGCTTAAAATTCATGTCTATTTTTAATCTCCAAAGGATCTTGACTGGAGGTGGAACTGCCACTGTTTATGTGCAGCAGTCTTCCAGCGGTGGTGGTGGTGGCGGCGGCGGTGGTAAGTGTTCTTCATACTTGTTGTCTTCTATCAATGCACTGCTAAAGCTGGGAGAGTGAACTGTAGACTATATGGAAGTGTAGCATCACATCACATTTTTCATTACTGCATAGTAGATTTTCCCTATAACAAGGTAACCTCTTGGTGTAGATTGCATAGAGGCGTGAGGTGAGCAGTTGGTGTTAGTGACAGAGACTCAAATGCATCTACCACGACTTTCTCACCTCTTTCTCTGTTTCAGGATTCAACCTGGAAACTGCTCTCGGTGGAGGAGGAGGAGGAGGTTACGGCATGGGCGGTGGCGGTGGAGGGGGCTACGGTATCAGCATGGGCGGCGGCGGCGGAGGTGGTGGGGGCTACGGTATCAGCATGGGCGGCGGCGGCGGAGGTGGTGGGGGCTACGGCATTGGAGGAGGCATCGGCGGTGGAATCGGAAGCAGTAGCTCCACCATCACCAAGTCCAGGATGTCCACCACTTCTACTGGTAGACTGTACTAGAAAGGAGACCCTCCTACCCCACATGCCTACCTAATGCTAGCCCATGCACATCCATAAATGCAAATTATGTTACTGTTTTTCCCCTTACAAATAACGACAGAGCTTTCACTGGTCTAGAGTGCTAGGAACGTGCATCCTGCCTAGATTTTCCACACATGATGGTACATTCTGGGGAAAGAAAATACAAAGAGATGAAAGTCATTTTCTGTGGCTGGAATCAACTTCGACGTCATTTCCTCTTACATTACAAGTCAAGGCTAAGAAAAATACCATAACATGATTTCTCAGACACCTTTCTTAAGTTTTATTTCTTCTTTCATTTCACCAACACACATCTATGGAAAAAAAAAGTTAACAAGAGATAAAGCAGGACCGAGGACTGGTAATGAGTGGCAATGAAATATGTCACTGTTCCAAGGTATTTGGAATAGTGAAAGTCAATGCTTGTGCAATAGCAGGGAGTGACAGTGTCATGGTAACAGAACAGCAGCTGTAACACTGATCTCACACTGTGGTGCTGGTCAACCATACTGCAGATGTACCAAAAGCAGCTCTAAGAGGTCTCCTCTGCATGTAGAGAGACCGACACACAGACTGATGTCATATTTCAGTCCACTTCTGTCCTAGTGTCCCTTGACTCTGTGGGGCCTTTGTGTAGCCAAAATGGAATTTCAAGTTGTCTTTTCTCACGAAGGAGGCAGTCTGTGCTGAACTAGCCTTAAGAAATCCAGAGGGCCAAATTCAGTTTTTGCTCGTTCACTTTTTTTTTTTTTTACCAGGGACGACACCGGAAAGGGTTGTAAATGGCTTTCTTTTTTTCTTGTGTTTTGTTTCTTTGAAATTTGAGCAAAATAAAAAGCTGACTGTCATGACCAGATTTGTGCTAAAATAATTGACAATGCAACACCAACATCCTGAATAAATCTGAGTTGTACAATTACATTTTATGGTCTCCAGTGTCTTATTTCAGGTTTGAATATTATTTTTTTACTGCTTGAATCAGCTGAAACTGTTACATGTTATATATGTACAGTACTGTGCAGAAGTCTTATGCAGCCAAACAAAAAGATGTTTAGTTATGCTAAACTCATCCCAGTCTTTTCAGTGACCATCCAATACACCCTTGTATTTTTTGACTCAACCACTGGCACATCTCATTTGTAAACTAATTGAATTAATCAATTAAGCGATCTGATGGTGAAATTTAATAAATACATGGAATGGCTGTGGTGCCCCTGAAGAGAGGTTTGAGACCTGAAGCGGTGTTCATCTAACCATCCAACAAGATGTCAGTAACTTTTTGAAGAACTGGAGAAATTCTTAATAGTTTTTTATTGTTACTCTTAATTTGCATATGTTCTAGTGCTAAATTGTGTATTTTTTTGTTTTGAGCAAATGTGTACTTACTAACCAGATAAATAACTTTAAATATATTTTTTGACTGTCTAAGACTTTTGGATAGTATTGTATATATGACTGTGACCAGAATGAGCAGTTGGAAGATGGATGCATGGATGAATATTTATATAACAAGAAATCTAGAATTAATCCATAATAAACAGTAAAAGCTTCTGCACTGGTGTGCCAAACTAAGAAGGTATTAGGGGTGTGCAAAGCAGCCGGTATTTGTATCTGTATTTGTATTTGTCGAGGGGGGAAAAGTATTTGTATTTGTATTTGTATTCGAGTAAAATTCAAAATAGGCGTAAAAATCCAACCTTTTTAA
>JAODLD010000113.1:27659665-27686565 GCA_026781065.1 Mormyrops boulengeri
TCTCAGGAGGAAACGCAGCTTTTTGATATAAAGTTTTTCTTGTTCCCGAATACAAATATTTTTTAAAGTATTTGTTCAAAATAAGTATTCGTAAAAAACACGTTATTTGTGCCTTTCCGAATGCCGTATTCGGGTTCGGCTCCACCCCTAGAAGGTATGCTGTTTCCCCTTGGCTTAGAAGCGTTTCATCGCAGTATGGATTCCTCTTACCCCATACTGGCAAAGATATAAACTGCGTAAAGTAACCAGGCAGCAACTCACGCTATAAAGACTGTGACACGGGCCCCCTTTCTGACTCACAACTGCAGTTAGGAAAGTCATTCTTCTCACCAATCCGCTGTTGCTAAAAACAATCTTATGAAATTCATGGATCTGATTTCTGATTGGCTGGCCCAAATCAGGTTGTTAAAGAGCATCTTTTCCCAATTTGGGTCACAGTTCAAGCAGCCTTGGAAAAAGCTGTTGAGAAATAAGTCATCTGTTGACAGGTACGGATACATTTTCTGGTAAACAGAATAAAAGCTTATGCGTATGAGTAATTGCAAACATTCAGGTGTTTTACGTATCTGCGTATCCAGGCAGCGTCAGAGGGGCAGAGGAGACCCGAGGAACGTGTATGTAGACATAACCTACATAAACATGCCAGCACAAATATACAGTATACAACCAGGGGAATCAAACCTGCAACCTTAAAGGTGGGAGGCCACAGTGGTGCCCAAAGTACAATTTCTGCTTCAGTTGTCTTGAGAGGCTCCGAACTGCTGAATAAAACAAATGGAATCTTGGGCTGATTAATCACAACTTAAGCTCTGGATATTTTTATTATGATTCCATTGGTATCAGGCTACATCCCTTGTAACATTTAGAGTGAAGCTCATTTTGTATAATCAGTCTTTGCAAATCCACATGATTCTGTAACCCCACAATAAAATAACAAAAACATATTTGGATGGATTCTTTTATAAATACTGTAGGTTAGTAGGAAAACAGTTAAAGATCCTTTAAAATGACATTTAGCCATTTTACCTCTTTTATTTCAAAAACTTTTCCACAGTTTCATCACAGTCCTAAAATCTAGCAGCCTTCAAATTAACTGCAGAAGCTGAAGCTGAATTACAACAAATGTGTGCAAGTTCAGGGCCACCACATATATTACAAGGGCAAACTGGTGACCAGGGGCCCTCGGATATTGCACAGATATGACATAGGTTAGCTTTGACAAAACAGCTTAACAGGGTGGTGCTGGCAGTGAAATAGCACAAATATAGCAATGGCAAGTCCAAGATTTCCCCTTATTGAAGCGTGACTGATATTTGGCTGAGACGGACAGATGACCGAGCAGTAGTATGAGTGAGATATACAGATGTAAGCAGTCGAAATAGGAACCATCTGATGAACCACAAGTTGGATGAGCTGCAAGTAGCAACCTACAGTACACAAAACAATGAATGGGCGGCCGGCAGACTGAAGGTGACAAAAGATATCTGCATAAATAGTTCAAAGAATCACTAAAGGACCTATTTGCAACATAATGAATACAGCATCCCTGGGGGAAATTGGGCTTTCAGTGATCCGATCTTACTCTCCATGAGACACAGAGACTCTTGTACAGATGAGCGCAAAGGTCACAGCGCAAAATTGGCCAATGTCCCTGAAGTGGTCAGGGATAAGGGCCTGTTGGTAACATCTCTCTGCCAGCCAGGAGAATCTAAACAGGGATCTAGTGATTAGCGGCAGAAGGTTGTTAACCTACAAAGCAGCCCAGATGCTGAGAGTGATAGGAAGCTGCCCCCACGGAGCAGGGAGGCATAGCCCAGAAACCTGATCTGTCTAAATTAAAACAAGAAAACATAATTTTACCAGTGCTATAATATATGACTGCAATATGAGCTGTGTCTGTGTTTTGGAGGAGTGGTGGGGTCCCTCCCCAAAGAACTGTGATTAAAAGTGATGCACGCAACAGGAATGTTATTTGCGAGTTGAATAAACTGCAGTCCATGGAGTGTTTTTCACATGCTTCCACAAAGGCTCCAGCTAATGCGTCGGTGCCGAGCAGCAGGAAGCGATAAAGCGGCTTCATAACACTGGGGGCTTGAACTGCCTCCGTCAGGAAGTGAACTGCATGTGTAAAACGCCACACAACTGCATTACGGTTTAGCAGCAGTTTTGTGTTGACCTTGTACGTTAAACCTTTGCCTGCTGTGAAGTCTGACGGTCTCACTGATAATTAATGATGTTATAATTGTGATAGCAGTGTTCTTCCTGGTTATGGAGCCAAGGCCCCTGACTGCATCTACATGATCCCAGTGGCCTTTAGTACCGGGAAGCTCACTCAGAGACTACCATGCAAGGTTGCTGGAAGGTGCCAGGTTTTCAGTATTGAATATACTATGTATGTACACAGACAGACAGACAGACAGACAGATAGAGCTACACACACACACACATAAATATTTATTTATTCATTAACATCTCGTAACATGCTCCATGGGCATTGTGAATAGCCTGTGTTTGTGTTACTGTAAATATGTATATATGCATATACTGTATACAATGAATATTGTATGATACTACAAACAAGAGAGACTTGGTATTAATCTTAGTGCGGCAAACTGGGACAAAAACTGTATGTCAAAATAAGAAGATAGGAATGCCATGAAAGTGGCCCATGTTATCATTTAATCAAGATCAATTATATTACTTATTATATCTGATTAAAATGAGTCCTAAACATCTAGCACAGACCCCAGGGATGATTTGACACTACTAGTTACTATACTGCCCTCTGCTGTATGAATTGTTACTGTAACAATAAGCACATTCCAGTAATGAAGCCCACTTGACTTCACTAATCCATTTTCTGCATATTACAAAATAGTTCACAATTATTATTATTATATTCCTGCATGGAATTCAGCAGTTTCCATCACAAAATTTCAGATGTCTGAGTAATTCAATTAAAATCAGATAAATCATAATGAAATAAATGGTTTGCGTTTTAGAAAAATTAATTATAAAGTTCTGTAATTGCTAAAAAAAAATCAGCAGTTCCATATTGATGGAATTCATGTCATATGGAAACAGTAACTAGTCCAGTGAGTCATCAACAATGTGACCAGTACGGGATTATGTGGAGCCTGGGGCTACTCCAGAAAGCAACTCTTTCACACTGCACAACTCACACACTGCACAACTCAGAGAGACCAGTTAGCCAAAACGGAATACCTCTGGACTGTGGGAGAACAGTGGGGTACCCAGAGGGAGGCCATGTGACAGGAGTGAGGGCACAGTGCTACCCAGTGGGTTCTGGGAAATATATCAAGTCAGTAAAGAACTTACAGTAGTATTGCTTGTATGACTTCTACTAGGTGGGAAAGTGAACAGAATCATAGAACATTTGGAACAGAGGAGGAACTGGGGGCTTTATTGGGGAACAGTAATGGAGAGGGGCTTTAAGTGTAGGACGGAATGAAAACTACAGATTCAGTTCCATACCAGCACAAGTGTACAACAGGAAAGCACAATGGAGGCTGGGTCTTAGACAGGCTACAAAGAGGAGTAGGGTTAGGGTTAGGAGTCAGGGCTAGGGTTTGGGAGAGGTTGTAAATTCCTGGGTGTGTATTTTTGGGTCAATGGAAAGAACAAAAACATCATTATATCATCAGTAATAGACAGAGCTGAAGCGGCTGATTGTCCATGTCACCTGACTCAGCCTGGCCTGCCCAGCTCACAGTGCTATATTGATTTTTCACAAACACAGATTACAATCTGCCTGCACCAATCTTTTACAGTGTTTACTCTATAAAATGTTCAATATGCACAAAACAAAGATTCTAGATTTAGTTTAGATTGTCTGCTAACTTCCTGGGGATGAAGTGAGAAAATTCCAGCACTGTAACTGTTATTTTAAACTGCTCAAAGTTTTATATCTTAAGAGATTATATCCAATGAGTAAAGGTTTTGAACTAGAGTTTTATATGTATATTCTTGCTGTTTTATGCTAATCAGACCTCAGCTTTTCTTATCCTAACTACCCTCTTCCTTGGGAACTCTGCAGACTGTCACACAACACGGGGCCTTGAAATAATATACATCTGTATCAATGTATTATATCAAAGGAAGGCAATCTCAGAAAATCCATGAATACTGCACTTCTGTAGGGAGAATATCGTCGGCAAATCAGCGAATAGTATCATCAATCTATCTTGGTGCTTCCTATGTTGCAGTTGCTCTGGGGTTGTCAGGGTCAAAGGTCATTATCTCCATATGGATGAGGCCTAGGTAAAAAGCAAACATTCCACATTAATGGTGATTAACAAATGTTTGCCAGTTACATTACATTAAACAATGATAAAGCATCACATTTTCTTTGAGCTTCTTTTTACAAATATACTAAACATTTCAGAAAGCAGCAGGTGCTGGTCTACAGATGCACATTGGAACCCATTGGATACCATGTTATCTATTCCATTGTTTCTCAACTGCTGGTCCAGAAGTGGGCTGTGGAACTTTGGCAGGGCACCCAATCACCGCCAGGGAAAATTCCCCAGTCCACGAGATTTACAGAGAGGATAGGGCTGGCTGATATACATGATACACTGACTTATCGGCATATGAAATTTAAATAAGAGAATGAGAGATGTCAATAAACAGTTGGTAAGGATTATTGCTTGATATGGCACATCAGGCAATCGTGTCGCTGAGATGAACACAACTCCAACCAGTCATATGGTGGTCAGCCTACACCCAACACACGTACAGCAGGGTGGATTTATCGGTACACACCACATGGTACTGTTTTGGTAAGATCGTGGAAGAGATAAGCGTTCCCTCAGAGAAAATGTCTGTGTAAGTGAACAAAGCTACTGCTCACTAGCCACAACATTTTTTACGAAATGATACGCTATTCCTAAAGAAGGTAGTAAGACTCTGGGGGTGAGGTAATACTTTTTCAGTTTAAGGTCCGACATGTGACAGGCAACAAAAGAAGACCTCCCAGACTAAACTGTAAATACTGCAAACTTATTTCACCACCTGAAGCTTTGTCATCCAGTAGAACATACAGACCGGAAGGGTTTACAGTCACCGACACCAGAAATTAGGGTTTCCACTTTCAATCTCAAGGAATAAGGAAGAAATTGCATTCCATACAGTGATTTATTTTTCCATTATGGGATGGGTGACAACTGTACCAGCCATGTCAAACCTGCCCCTGGAACCATCAGCGAGGCAGTCAGAGAAAAACCCAGCAACTAACCGTACTGCCGCTCTTTTATAGTGTTACATCCTACAAAAAGAGTTCTTATTTATTTATTTTTGTTTGTTTGTTTGTTTGCTTAAATTAGATTTCAGTTTGCAATGCATTTAATTTGTTCTGAATCTGTTTAGGGTCAACTCTAAGGGAAATAAGGAAAAAAAACAATGATCTGAATTATACCGTAATAATTACCCATATCTGGTCGCCGGCATGATGCATGATGAATAGCCAGCCATGTGGCTGAGAAACACTGATCTATTATGAGGTCTTCATTTTATTAAGGATTTCACTCCACACATGTACAATGTTCATGTACAATGTACAGCGGCGCTTTAATGCACAGGCTTATCAGGGCTAAAGTCCAGTAGCCTCCACTAAAAAAGGGCTTCAACTAACTTTGTTTAATAGAACAAGGCCTCCAACCGGACCATTGTAGAAAATAAGGTGGGGCCTCTGACCATGTCAGTGTGCCTTTAACGATGCATGCTGCTGTATGTGAGAAGTAAACTGGAAACTTGATGTTGCATCAGACCAACACTGAAATACTCACTCTTCCACTCGCCCACGACCAACTCCATGCTCTCAAAAGAGTCGTCGTAGGGCAGAGACCCCGGCTCTGCATCCGGATCATGGAATTCTTCTAGGAAGGGGTGAGAGAGGCCTTCAGAGGCGGTGATTCTCTTCTCGGGATCCAGGAGCAGCATGGCCTCCAGCATTGCCAGTGCTGTGGCCCCCGGACAAGGGGGGGGCAGGTCCCAGTAACAGGAGAAGGAACGGAGATGGACAGAGAAAGTATAAATGTTAATATGAGACCTATGAACTACCGAAATATTCTAATCCACAATGATTCAATAAAAAAAGTGTCAATATTCATATGGGCCCAGACATGTTCAGCAATGCTTTCAACATTCTCAGATCAGATTCTCAGATAGGAAGCCATGTTCCAAAACTCGGTTGCAGGAGGGGCCTGCTGTCCACTTCAGGCAGCACAGAGCACAATACAAGTAAGCACCAAGCCTGGGATGTCAGCCCATCCCATGACACACTCAAGCACACACTCACACAGTATGCACTACCCAGAAATGCCTATTCACCTATATGTATGTCTTTGGGCTGTGGGAAAAAAAACACACAACATGGGAAAACACAAACCCCACACACACAGAGTAGGGATGGGATCTAGAGGTATAACATGACAGAATCACCCACTGAACTTCTGTGCTTGCAGCTATGGAGAACCTTTTCATGGAATGCCATCTTTCAGCAACAGCCTAGGAGCCTAACCCCAGAATTCCATCGAGAGTGGCTGCACTACATTCTGGCTGTGATGCGGTGTTGTTCCATCTTCTGCATGTCCTCAACCCCCACCCCACCGGAAGTGGTTCAGAAGTGTTTTAGAAGCAGAGCACTTTGCAATAGTGATGCCCAAGTGAAGCATCTTGAACCACTTGCTGCATTTTCTGAGCCCAATAGATGGTGCTCTCGGTTAAAAAAAAACAAAAAAAAAACAAAAAAAAAAACAAAAGCAAAACAAGACCACCACCTAGTGAGGTAAAAAACATACAGCAAATGATTCATGAAGCTTCATTTGGCCCTTACCACTTTGCAGGGTGGATTGGAAAAGTCATGAATATTCGTAAGGAAAGTGTTACCTGATTAGCAGGTAAAACTGCTGTCAGAAGTATCCCAGAAACAGCATATGGCAAAACAGTCTTGGCGCGTATGTTTAGCAAAGCAGCCCAGAGAGCTGCTTCTGGGATGCTTCTGATCCATGCCATGGTGGAATCTGGTGGAATCACGAGCTTTGACTGGTGTGGATATGATCAGCAGGAGTGACTGCAGCGTAGCCGGAACACGGCTCAGCCGCTCTTGGTGGAATTCCGGCTTAAGAGAGTAATGCGTACCATTTTTATCCATGGAGGGGTACACGTCCCTGAAGTTCTTTTTCTTCTTAGGAGGGAGAGACTGCACGTAAGAGCGAGCCTGTGGGAAACACAGAGTGACTGTCTGTCTAGCTGCAAACAGGTTAGCAACTGCTACTGTATATCGTGACATTGCAATGGGCACCCACGCAACTGTCACATCATAAAAGGATGCCATGCAAAGGTGTAGGTTTGGTTTCGGCATTTGTAGACAGCAAATCATCCCGAACCCCCCGCTCCCCTAAACACACACTGTATTCCCACAATACTGGCAGGGACACGTCCCTTATTCAAATCTACACCCTTGCTGTGATGTAAGAAAGATTTAAAAGTAATTTTAAAATAATGAAGATTTCATAATTTTAACCAAGACTAAAACTGTTTAGGGTGCAATTTCACTACTAAACATAACTACAGGAAGTGAGTGATCCATATGATGAAATGATTTTGTCGGATATAGAACTACAATCCGCGCCAGGTACATGTTTCGCCCTTGTGCTCTGCATGCACAGCGAATTGGCCTCAATGACATATGGATTCATAATGAAAGATAAGGCTCTTCATTCGCCATATCAATTTCATGTGTATCATGACAGAAACACATTAAACAGCACACAAAAATCACAAAACCCAAAAATATTGCAATGTGATTTTGGTGATATTTTTCAACCTTAAATAGGTGAATGCTGTAGAGGCTGAAGCTTCAAGAGGAACGAAATGTGATTTTGACTGAGAAGTAAGACTCCCCATCCCCCCAATTTCGGACACCCCTGCTCAGAAATGAAAGGTTTCTGAGAGCCAGATGAGTGAGGGTGCAGTACGGCTGAGCTGTACATCAGCACTCTGCATCTTCTGCACCAAGGCTGGCTGAGGAGTCCCTGTCAGACTGAGGATTTTCTGTAACTGGTCAAGACCTGAGTTAGAAGTCAAGGAAAGTTTAAGGCCAAGGTGACAACATAACATATTTTCCAGTGGCTAATGGTTCTCAGCTGTTGTGTTCTTGAGATGTCAGCTTGTGTAAAGTGCTCAGGGTGAGTATTCTATTTATGACAGTGTATAATGGTTCAATACAGTACAGTACAGAAGCATGGGTAGGCATTGAAGAATAGTTGCTAAAATATGGGATAGCAAAACGCTAATATGGTGCAGTATAGATTCAAATACAGTTAAACTATTTTAGTGAAATATGTTCAATTTATAATATACGATATACTACACTGGAGTTTCATATAGGGAGGCATTATAGGATACTGTCATGTCCTGGGAAAAGAACCTGGCCTGTGATCATCTCAGCCAGGATGCAGCCAGCTGACCACACATCCACTGCAGGGGAGACATATACACATATCTAAGCATGTAACAGAGAAGGGGGTCACATCACTAAGACACAATGCTGCTCAGGCACACGGCAAGAGACATGTAACAGAGAACAGGGTCACATCCCTGACACACAATGCTGCTCAGGAACACAGCAAGGGTCATGTAACTGAGAGACAACACATCAGTAAGATGCATGTCACAGAGGCAAGGTTCTTAGAGAAGCAACAAATTACTAAGACAGAAATGAGTTCCAAAGACAAACAATACATTGCTTATAAAAATGCTAAACAAAAATGAGAAGGGCCATGAGAAGCCTACTCAACCAATTGCATGCATCCCAGTAAGTAAGTGCTCCCAGTCTAAGGTTCCTTTCATTGTTCCGGGTTTATGATGACACAGTTCTACTGCCTGGTTCCACATTTCTCACCTTTCTGGGTGTAATGCATCCAGTTAAAGATGACCTCTGGAGCCCTGTACCATCGTGTCACAACATAGCCAGTCATCTCACTCTCTGTGTGTCTTGCCAGTCCAAAGTCCAGAATCTTAAACAGTGACATAGGAAAGAGTTGTAGACCCATGTAAAGTGCCTTGGGGCAACACTGTTGTAAAATAAATACATTAAACTGAAGAGTTACATCAGAGTGAAGAAAGGCATTTAGGATCCCCAACCCCCATAACAAGGTCATACAACTAGCTTCTTTTAAAAATGAATCCACTTCATTGAAACAATTAATGTTATACAGAAGGAGTCAAAAATCAAACAGCATAACCACAAACACTGGAGCCTGTATGAAAAATGATAAATATATGAAGTACTAGTCTCTCCCGACTTTTTAACTGGAGAATTCTCACATTAGAAAGGAGTGTAACGGTTTTACCAGAGATTTACAAAACATTAAACGCTGCTTCACATTAAGGATATCATGTCCAGACTGCTGGCCAGTCTGACATTAATCATGATCCCCAGTCAGCACCCAGTGTCATATCGCTGCTATCCTGCCATGTCAGATGTTTTAATGAATTCGACGTTCTATTTTTTGCCGTTTAAACCATTTTGGTGCCAGGACAAAGGTAGCACTGTCCTGATCTGTCGTGGGGGCTCGTCATAATAAAAAAAGCCTACATACGTTCTGGTTTCACAGTATTTGTTGAATTAGCAATTGTAATATTATTAATGTTTTGGAAATTGTAATCCCTTACACTACTCGTTACCGGGAAAGTGGTACTATTACAGTAACGCAGTACTGAGTAACGCATTACTGCCCAACACGGCCCATACCCTATCTTGACCATTTTTACAATCCAATTTTGTTTCCTTGTGTGTTTGTGTTAATGCCAAAATGGCTGTTTTTTGTCCTCGTTTCTCTCCACTGTTTCATTAAGCCTCTACTTGCTTCTCCCATCTCCGTGCGACAAGGTTTTCTTCAAAATCTTGCCTGGAGCAAGTCTTGCAAAGTCAAAGAAAACGCATATTACAGTTTTAGTGCATAATACCCACAATGCATAGCAATGGGATTACTACTGCATTAGTAATGATACTACTTACATGCACATGTATATATGACATTTTAAACAGCAACACACAAAAATATGATTTGTACTAACTAGTTACGCATAATGATGAAAGTTTTTTCAAAGAAACTCTCAAAAACATACAACAAATAATTTAAGTAACAATGGGGCAAAACTAGGTTTCACAAACTTCTGAATGCAACTTTAATATTTCTGGCGCTTTGTAGAGTTACAAGCTACGTTGCTATCATCTCCTCTGTTGAATGAAGTTCACAAAGGTTCCACCAGGGAGAGACAACGAGCACATTTAAAACAACTTCCAACCTCAAGACTCAGCTAAATGTTTACAAACATACATAGCAGACCTCTTCTGGTGCTTCACTTCTCTCAGGAGGGTGTCCCTCTGCCACATCACCCCCTTGCTGACCATCCATCTCGCAAGTTTGTATCATATCAACATATCGACACTGTTAAATTGGTTCACACTTTACTTGAGGGGCATATATAACACAGTATTATGACATTACTTATGTATTAATTAACCATAAATTAAGTCTTCATTACATACTGATCTCATGTTAATTCATCATTAACAAATCGAGATGCATGTTTTATCTCAAGCAGATGATATATCTGTTACTATATCTAAATCTGTAAACCTTTGTGAACTACTGAAGGAACAATCATGAATAACACACATTAAATACTGATCTCATATTGGTTCATGATTAATGAATCATGATGCATCTCATCCCAAGTAGTTACTATATTTGTTACTATATCTGTTAATTCTGTAAATCTTTGTGAACTATTGAAGGAACTACTGAAGGAACAATGAATAACAAGTGAAATATTGATCTCTTGTTTGTTCATCATTACAGAATCGTGACATCTTTTATCACAAGTAGCGACTATATTTGTTCATGATTTGTACTTCAGTAGTAACTAAGTTATTACTAAGTATTTGTGCCCAATCAAGTAAAGTATTATTGTTAAATTACGTCATGTCATAAGTAATTGGGGCAGTATTTGACTCAGTGGGTTAGAACACTGTGCCCGAGATTGGAAGGTCATCTATTCCAATCCCATAGTCAACGGAGTGGTTTCACCGTTAGATCCTTGAGGAAGGCCCTTAATCTAGGGCCAGACTGCCCCTGCTTTGTCAACTGTGCATCGCTTTGAATAAAAACATCTACCATACAAACACATGTAAATGCCAGTCTTTTTAGACTAACTTAAAAGCATACACACATAGACTCACACACATATATATGTATAAAGTTGCTTAATTGCTTCGCCAAGACTTTAATTTAGTCTCTGCCTTTGAACATAATGATAGGAACACTTGCTCTTTTATGTTTGTTCTCAGGATCACACTATAATTTAGGAAATGTGGGCATTTTCAGGATGCAGGTGGCCAGATGGCAGAAAAGAAACAACCTACTACAAAGAGAAGTTCATCTTTTTTCCATTTAAGGCCTTGGTTGAATGAGACAAGATAAAGTTGATTACTGTAAAGTGAGAATAGAACTGGCCTTTCATATTAAATTCTTTCAATCATTCATTATGAAATAAAATCCATAAATTGCTTTCTATTATTATATTAAAATATCCATTTTAATTTTCAAGAGCTGATCAGTTAAAGTGGTTCTTGAACACATTTTATTTTCCTTACATTCCATAAGCTGTATACAAAATATGATGCTATGCTTTATCCATCCATTTTACACTAATCCCGGTCAGGGTGGTCTGGAGCCTGTCCCAGGCAACCCAAGACACAGGGCAGGGTACACCTTGGCTGGGATGCCAGCCCATCATAGGTCACATACACGATGTCGAGATGCCAATTAGTCCAAGTGTCTTGGGGAAGCCCATGTAACACAGAGAGAAGATGTAAAGTCCACACACACTGCAGAGGTGGGATTCAGGCACCCGACCCGAGAGGCAGTCCCCAGGTGACGAACGACATCGGCTCCCCGAGTCTGTCTTTATGTTAAATTCGTTGGCAAGTTGGAACAATAGCTCAGTACATAAGTGCAGTGCTTTCATGAGTGTCACAAAGTTTGTGCGTTTGTTATTACGAACCATTGTATTTAACCCAAATGTTTAATATAATAGGCTTGCCATATAAAGCTATGGCAGACTGTTCGTAAGTATGAGTTGTTCTTAAGTTGGACAATCTTAACCCAGGACTGTTTAAATATTAAGATCTGTTTATACAGTTATATTAGTATTTTGGCAACAGTGTGTGTTTGTCATGTAAACAAGATGCTCTCAGAATGACAACAATGTATTCCCTGGACAGCCCTGTCACCCCCCCATCTAAGTTTTACTATTCCCACCCCTCTTAACCTCAGCTCTAGTCCTTCTGCAGTCTCTCTCTACCTCTCAAAAAAAATCTGTTAAAAGCTCAATTTTGTGTGACAAGTTCATCAGATCTACATCTGCGGCTGTCCTTTCGTACTCCACTACTAAGTGACAGTGCTTCAGGTTTGTTGTGATCTATCTCAAAATAAAATAGATCATGACCCAGTGTCCCAGGGAAATGGGAAAAAATTAAGAAAAATATATATAACTCCATCAAATACTTTTAGAGTTATCCCATGTACAAGTCAGTGTTAATTTTGATAGCAAACTTCTATTTAGTTTTAGTCATAGTCCTTTGACTAAAATGTAATTTAGTTTCAGTCATAATTTTGTCATCTAAATTGCTTTAGTTTTAGTCTAGTTTTAGTTGACTAAATATCATAAGATTACAGTCAACTAAAACTACAGTTGATTAAGTTGACTAAAATTAAAAGTGCAAAGTGTAATGTTTAAAGTTTCCCTTGGATTTCTGAAAGTCATTACATTCACCAAGATGAAATGAAACCAATATTAAGGAATGGTATTAAGGTCTGACTGCGCAGTACACAAAGACACAGATTTCACTCTTATTTGAAACATAAACATATGTTTATTTACCTGGGAACTAAGTACTGTAAAATCAGTAGTGTCATTAGTGCAAAAATAAAGAAGTGCAAAGGCTACAGTATAATGCCACCAGGCCTGCTCTCTCTGAATATTAAAATAAAAATATTAAAGTTTATTGGTGATTTCATGTTCGTTGAAGTTTCCGCTTTTTAACAACTGAGTCACAGTCAAATAGAACTCAAGTGGTTGGGGGAAACAAAATCCTGGTCTGGATTTTTACTTTCTGGATCTGAAATGGCCACCTCTGGTACAAGGTCAAGTGTCTTCTGCAGTTAAACTTCGCTTTACTGTTGTTAAACATTGCTGCTGCAATTTTGGTGCAATTTGCCTCAGAATTTGACCATTCCCAGATCGTCGCCTGAAAGGTTTGAACTAAACTAAGAAAAAATTAAAATTCTGTGGGCAGTGGTGGCTTGATGGTTAGGGACGTGCACTTGTAATTAAAAGATTGCAGGTTCGAATCCACAACCAGCAAGGTACCACCCCCAAGCAATGCTCCCCGGGTGCTGAATTAGCTGCCCCCTGCTATGTCACATATGGGTTAAATGCAGAGAACACATTTCGTTGTTGTGTGTCAACAATGACAATTAATCACTAAATTCTAAAGTAATTTTTGACTTATCACCTAAAGAAAAAGTGTCTGAACTGGTAGCAGACTGGTTTCAAAATCATTTGCCTTTCCCTGTCAGGGGAAAACAATAAATCAAATCTCAAGACATACTTCCTTGTGGTAAATCCACCTGATCTCTAAACCGCAAAGGTGTTATCCTACTAAAAAGATTGGAAGTAAACATCTGGCACATTCCTGTCTTTGGCAAGTAGTGAGAAATCAAATGGTAATCTGACACAGGAGTGAAGTACTATGGCTTTCAGTGGTAGGTACCTACATGTCAATTCTGGGAAGCTGACGTTATGCCCACCGATATATTTCCCTTGGTTTGGTTTTACCAGCAGTGACATAGATATACATAATATAGTTAGGCAAAACATTCTGCAACTATTTCAAAATTACTGCCATTGGAAAGATATTTTTCAGTTGGTTTTCCTGAAGGAAACTTCTTACCTTTAGTTCACAGTTCTCATTCACAGCCAAGTTACTGGGCTTCAGGTCCTGAAATCATAAATTCTCATTATAACTTTTATTACTTCTACACTTACTGTAATATCCCATAATACACTTCACTGGAAGCACAACAACCAAGTAAAACAGTTTTGGCAAAAGTACGTGCATATCATTTTCATTCCACTTCAGAAAACCAGCAAAATAGTCTAATGGACTAATTCGAAATTATTCATCCTTATTTTTAAACTTATTTTAACAGCTGCATAAATAAGTCAATGTAATAAAAATAGTTATTTTATAACATTGACATGAGAATCGGGGGGGGGGATTAAAAAGCAGCACATTTTTGCATAGTCTGGATCTCCAAGGCTAGGAGCAGAGATTCCGCATCTAAGATAGCGTAACTCAAGATAATCCTCAAGAAAGCCTCCATAGCACTGCAGCCAGAGAAGTTGCAACCTCCATCACCACACGGACCAATTAAATTAACTGTAGAGGGTTAGTAATCTAAGGGGTACATATTCTTTGAATCAAAAATTCAGTTAGAGGTGACTGACACAGTAGGGTCTAGTGTGAATACAAGGTGGCAAAGGGACAGTCATGTACACTCACCCTGTGGATAATCCCTGCAGAATGGATATACTAAAGGGACAAAGCAGAGTGATGACTATTAAACATCATTAAAGGACTTTTAATATGAACAAAGATATCAGAGCCAGACAGGTGCAGGGCTACATACCTTCAGTCCCCGTAGGATCTGGTAGAAGAGGTAGGTGCTGATGTGACCCGTCAGCTTCCCCCTCTTCATGATGTGACCCAAGTCCTGAGCCACGAATGGCATCACCATGTAGCTGGGGCACACAGAGAGTAACTGAGGGGTGCCGCAAGGCCATCCCATTCCCACACTCCACATCCACCCATACACACTCTGTAGTTAGCTTTCACTGCAGTATTTCACTGGTGAGGACAGTGTGTAAGTCTATTCCACCCCCTCCACCCCAACAGGAGAGTCTCAATGTTACTCAAAAACTACTTTACTTATATCATGCATACAAAAAAACTAAAAAACTCTTGTGCATATTTCCTCATATATGGAGAGTATGTGCACATCCACATACTGTACAGTTTGAGTTGTTTGGTGGCTACATTGTTGGAAGTGAACAGGTATAAGATCGAGGTTCTTTTATGCTACTTCAGCACAACCAAACAAGTTTTGCCAGAAAAAAAAGAGTAATCATGCATGTACCCCCATTGTTGAGGGAAACGGTGCCCTTTAGCTGGAGTATACATTAACTGAGAGCAACACATGGGTAAATCAGCCTCACAGCGCGAGTCTCTGGCTGTCACCCAATCACTGGTAACATGTTGCTGAGCCCCCTACTCCACTTGTTTAGACAAGTCGAGGATTCCAGCTATGAAATGCACTGGATCTCGCAGCTTCCGGAACCTACTCACAAAGTCTGGAATTTCTCCAGTGAGGAATCAGGTGTAAAGACATCCAGAAGGCAGATGACCTAAAGGGGATGTGAAGAATTAATGTAAAGCAGAGGGATCGACAAACAGCAAATTTAGCTTTAGATTTTAGCTACCTCAGGAGGTACCTGTAGCTGCCTCTTTCCTGTATTTTTGTCAAATATATCTGCTCTGTGTTATTATGTTGTGGTATAATATTTGTTGTCTTAGCTCGTCTGAAACGTACATAATGATGGAACTCGTGGTCTTTACCCATACATAAATAAACGGGTTCAGTGAGACAGGTGTAATTAGGAATGTTCTTATAAATTGCCAGTGTTTCAGCCTATTGGCATACATCTAACCTAATTAAATTGTCCTAACATGACAGGTCGCATCATGTCGATCGGCTGCAAAGTTATGCAATCATACAGAGAACATTTCAGCGGTGGACAGAGAAGCTGAGAAAACCGGCGAGTGTGACAAAAGCGCCGGCGCTTGGGCGTACGTTGTCGTGCTGAATGTGCCGCAGCAGCCGCAGTTCACGGTACGCCCGTTTGGCATGGATCAGAGACTGGAACGGGCGATACAGCTTCTTTATTGCCACCTTTTCCTTCGTCTTTTGGTTAATCGCTGAACTTTAAAGGCAGAAGATGACCAATATGGTTAAAAAAAAACGCAACGCCACTTGACAAACCAAGTTACATGATAGGCCTACTGAGATAATCTAATTAACCATTTGTTTCCCAGCGAAAGGAATATTATTTTAGGAAACATACCCACCTATATACCGTACTATATAATATAAGTCCACAGCGAATTCTTAAAGATGCGCAAATTACTCGAATTAGTGTTCATTTGTCGGCCATGTATTTTCGGGTAGAGATACAGACTGGTAAATCAGCGTAGCCTTAAGCAAAATGGGAGATTGCAGGTATTTGTCTTATCTTGGGACTAGCCTGAACTTGTAAACTTCACAAGGCAAACGGAAAAAGTCCTGTGTCATGCATGTTAAAATGTTTAGTTTTGACCAGACAGTCGTATCATAATTGCATATATCTAGCAAATGGTCCAGCGATACATATATATCCAGCTGTATCAAAACATTATGAAATAAGAAAATATGCAAAGAATTTTTGGAGTATTACATCGAGCTGTTTACAATCTGTTGACCTTAAGAAGGACATCTCTTTAGGTTAAGGAGACCTGTAACAGACGTCAGTGTAAAAGATTTTTGCAACAATGTAATTCTAAACAGGCCAGTCGAGCGCTACAATCCTCATTGGAACCCTCATGATTAGTTTAGGCGCTTTCTCACCATACGGTCCCGTACGCTCCCGAACCCACGGGTTTCAGCATTGTGTATTTTTCGGGGACATCCCAGGTGGTTTTCTGGATCTCTTGTCTGTAAAAGCCGGGCTTCACGGGAGTCGCCATTGGATCTCGTTCCCTTTCCAGCGCCCAAATGTTTTACTTTTCCTAAGACATTCACCCCAGGTAAGCGCCTCAAAGTAAGGAAACGCCCACTTAACAGAAAGTACCTGGGTGAGACTCCGGGCGCCGGAAACGCTCGATCCTGTCGTCGCAAACAGTGACAATATTTCTGAAACTCTGAAGACTGTCCACCTAATAGTATTTCTGTGAGAAATGTTTAAAGTTGTTAATTAGTTATTTTTGCTATTCTGAACTCACTTATATTGAAGCTCACCAATGGCTCAAATCATACTGGATTTAGCTGAAATTTATGCCAAGTTTAAATAAGATCCGTTTACACGATGCCTGCTGAATTTCAACCTAATCGGTGCTCTTGAATTTATGATGCTGTTAAATGAACTCGAACGGGTCTTGTTTCATATATGAGTGTGCAAACATCATTTTTTTAAAAATCACATGCTACATATATTTTTTAAGAATAGAAATCTCTCTCCATAATGTAATAATTGTTACATTGTGGAGAGAGATTTCTATTCAGATGGGCCATTATTTTGGACTCCGGCCGCCTAAGTTCTGTTTGTGAATTGCCTAATTTCACAATGAAGGAGTAACAGCACATTCTTGATTTTTATATGTGCAATATGGTTCCTGGTACTAATAAATAGGTTTGATGGAAATAGCATTAATGCCTTTGGAGAAAATTTAGGTCAAAGGTCAACCCAAAATGGCTTTTTGTTATTCTAGTGGCATTTTCATGGCAGTAGAAGATTGACAGATCTGTGTAAGAAATTATTTAAAAAATGCCTGTCAGGGACTTTTCAGGGGCCAAGCCCAGTGTGTCCTCCACAGTAAAAAACATGAGATCAGGTGAACTGGTTGTCTCTAAATTACCCATATTGTGTGACTGCGTGACATTGTATGCATGTTTCTGTCCCTGCTACGGGCTGGCATCCTGCCTTGGGTGTTCTCTGGTTTACGCCGGTATTTCCTGGGATACATTCCAGGTGTTCTGCAATCCAAAACAGATAATATGCCTCAACTATTTGCAGACAAGCACTATAATACCTCTTGATGAGAAGTATATTCTATTCATTCTTTAGTCTGATTGATTACAGTCACCCTCCTTACCTTAATATGACTACATTGGACCAAATATGCTGTCAGTTCTTTCCTGGGAGAAGTCAAAATGTGATAACTAGCTTTTCATGGAACAGCAGAAGAAAATGTAGCTTTAGATAGGTCATTTCGTGCATGCTAACATCTCAGCACTTTTCTGTTTAAAATCAGTTTCCAAAACATCTTCTAAAGCACCTTTTATGATGTGAAGTTTTACACTGGGGGTTGATAGAGCACATGGAATGCTGGCATTGTGATCAGTTTCAATTAACACCAAAAATACCAGCAGAAGCAAAACTGTTATGCCGGGGCATCTCGAAGGAGAGACAATCCAGGCAGCAATTCTCAAGAAGGGGAACCCAGAACACAAAGGGAGAACCAGAAAATAAAGGTATAGAATGGGAACGGGAGCAAAACTGGGAGTGAAATTGGGAGGAAAACTGAGAAACAACCACAATGACTGACTAACGAACAGAACAAAGGCAGGCACTTAAATATACTGATAACAAGGGCTAACAGGGGGCAGGTGTGGGCTACAAGAACTAGGGGCAATGAGGAGCAGGTGAGGTTAATTAACAGATACAGAAAAGGCTCAAACACCAAGGAAAACTAAACAAACAGAAAACATGGAACTAAAAACCAACAAACATTTAATGACAACTAGCAGAGGCCAGCCTTGATCCTATAACCAAAAAGGCTATCAGTGGCTAACTGTTTAACACATTAAGCCACATGATGGCTCAGGAAGCAGGTAAACACACTAGGGATAAGGGGCTACAATACAGGGGGAAAAGGATGGTCAGTGACAATCCACTCTTTATGGTGATTTCATTTTTTTACATTCTCTTGTATATTCAGTGCAACAGCTTCTTCTGGTTTAATCTGGCTACCAGTCTTCAGATGATAGAAAAAGATGTCTTATAGAAAGATGCGGAATAACCATTATATTGTAAAATTTAAAACTTGCTTAAAAGTGGTTGAACAGTTATTATATAATATTGTATTTACGCACATTTGTGTGTTATCAGATCCGCTTGTTTATCTAGATGATGCTCTTGCTTGAACAGGTATGTGTTCACAGTTGTGGATGACAATACAAGTCACTGGTGAAATGAAGTTTACCACAGTTATCTGATGTGCTCGTCTAACACTGCTTGATATCCATGCTGTATGTGCAGCATTGATGATTATAATAGATTTTTTTCTATAACAATGTTTGGAAAAAACTCAACGCAAACCCTCCATTTTAACTGCTGATCTAGGGTGACTGTGGTAGCAGGTGGGCTAATCCAAGTTATATATGGACCTTACTGATGATGGGTTGGCTGCTGCCTCCTGTTCATTACTTCCTGTGACATCGCTTTGTCTTTACAGATAAAGACAGTCTACAGCTCTTACGCTGGTGTTGGCAGAATGAATCAAGAAACCCTTTAAACTAGATACCAAGAACTACTCAAGAATCTAGAAGATTGCAGAAGTTTTCCTACCATTTCCATACGGGTGTCCTGTACTGTGCGTGCGCACTGCGGTGACATAACACTTGCTGGGTACACTGCATTCCTCCTTCTTACTTTGATGTCTTATTTGCCTGAGTATGCAGCTCAGCTTCTAGTTCAGGCATGTGTTACCTCACGCCTACACTATTCAAGCTCTTCTCCAGCACGTTTACCAGTTTGTTCTGTCAGACCTCTGGAGATGCTTCGAAACAAGGCCGCCCATCTGATATTCAATCAGCCGAAATGCTCTCATGTTACACCCCTCCTGGTCTCTCTTCACTGGTTCACTATAGGTGCTTGTATCAAGTTAATGTCCTTGGTGCTGGCTTTCAGGGACATTAATTGACAGGCACCCATCCCCATCAAGGGGCTACTTATGATCTACGTCCCATGTCGCCCTCTTCAGTCAGCAAACCAATGCTGCCTGGAGCTCCCTCCACCATGCAAGAAGTCTCACTTCAAACATTTCATATGTGTGATTCCCTGATGCTGGAATGAGCTGCCAGACCACATTCAGCCATTTGAATCCCTCTACACTCCTACACCATTCATAAATTCCTCTACTAGCCTAATGACAGGTTCCCTGGATGGTCTTATTGTTGCACTTCTGGCCAGTGAATAGTCAGTAACGCGTTACATTAACCGCACCTTCCATAATGCATTCATAATGAATTCATAGAACATTCAATACATCTTCACAATGCATCCATGGAACAAGTATGCCATAACATGCTAACATACCTTAACAGCTTTAACACACATTAATAACAAACATAATTAAATAATGCTTGTTATTAATGTATATTAATAACAAACATATTGGTTACACTTGTACCTAGGTATTAAGTAGAAGCTTAGCCTAGCTGCACTTATATATGCCTAGTCGACTCCTTGATAACATGGATGTTTGTAATGGGCTATTTGCCTCACTCGTATGTCTCTTTGGACAAAACCATCAGCTAAATTAATGAATAAATACATGCAAATACAAACACACTTTGCTTAATGCGTGCCTTAAAATAATACATAGTCTCTCCATTTAGTTGTATGTGTTTGAGGTGTCTCATCCAGGGTTTCTTCATGTTTCCTGAGATAGGACCCAATCTCACTGCCATCTTCACTGATGAAGTGGTTAAGGAAAATGGATGACGTATATACACAGGCAAGTGCAAGTGCTGTCACGTCTGTTGCATAAAATTGAATATCACTTTCCACGTGTTAACTTGATCTTCTAGTGACTCCTGCTGGTGATAATTGGTACTGACTTGCTGGGCTGCAGATTGCATCGTTTTCATATATTTTAAGCAAAAATGTATTAAAACACAATACAATGTAGCTTTCAAACTAGTTGCCATATGTGAATTATTGGTACATATCTACCCTGTGCTGAATGACTGCGACTGTTATGGGTGTTAGGACCAGATGTTCAGTGGAGAGTAATTCCACGGAAGTGCAGTAGAGACCCCAGTAGTAGAGACCCCAGTAGTAGAGACCCCAGAGTGAGGACAGCTAAATTATGGTTGCTAGGGGAAGCCTGTGGGGAATGGGGCGTGCAAGATGGCATCAGACTAGGCATAAAGGCAGTGTTTGTAATGTTTAACTTCATAATGCATTTATGCATAAGAAGAAAAATATTTTTATAGAATGATTTTGGAAGCGAAATGAACTTGACAGATTGGCAGGAATTGTCCATGTGTTTATTTTGAAATGATCACCTTGTATTTATGAGAGTTACTTCTCAGAGTCTAACAGTATTCAGTTGGGCTGTATTAGTACACAAAATTCGTGGTTCACTACAAACCTCAGTTTTGGGTTCATTATGGTGCAATTTCGATACAGTAGCTTTGAAATAGTTTATTACTAAGACTGCAAACACTAACACTATTACAAATAGGTGTAAACCAATGTGTAAACCAAACAGGCAATGTCTGTCGACGTATCTAAATAGCAAAACAGACATTTATTTGCACATTGTAAAAATGCATAAGTAAAATTAATTTAAAAAAATAATAAAAATAAGACTGCAATTACCAATCATTATGATTTAAATCCTGTGCTTGCCGGGATAGACTCTACATCACCAAGTACTTCAAGAGTAAAAAATAATGGAGATACATACATGCAGGTTATAGTAATAGTAAGAAAAGTACATTTCAAGATCTGTAAGTATATAAGCAGTAAGTCACAGCCCCTCTTGCATGTGCTGGGGGTGGATCCAGCTGGAAGACCATCTGTCCATGTGTGTGACCGGCCAGCTTGATGCTTCAGTGGCATGGAACCAGAGACCAGAGCAGATGCATCGACCTGCATGTTACCCAAATGCCCGCGCATGCCACCAATCTACTGGTAGCTTACAAATGCCAACGGGCATTTCATGGTTTGTCCCATCACACTGATGTGAGGCTTGTGTTACACAAACTGCAGAAATGCACAAATAAAGGAGACATGGAGTACTGCAGCAAAGTGAGGCTGAAAAGTAACCTGTTCTTGGTATAGGCCATGTTCTACAGGTATACACCTGCTGTTCTTTACACACATACATCCATAGCCAGCTGTATAAGAGCTAAGCAATGAAACAACACTCGCAGTATTCATTCATTCAATATCACAAAAAATATTCAATTCAGAGTTGTGGGGAGATTGGCATCAATCCCAGAATGCATAGGGAACGTAGCAGGGTACATACTTCGGATGGGATATTTGGAGATATGGGGCCACAGTGCTTCTCCCAAATGAAAAATTGTGAGCTGTGGAAACGACTTTGTATGGCGAGTAATAAAGGGGAGTTTAATGAACTGTAACAAACAAGTAACAAAAGATAAAATGTAAGTAATGCATATAAACTGAGACATAGACTCTGGAACCTGCATTTGATAAGTGGGTATAGAATAGAATAGAACAGCCACCTTTATTGTCATTCAAAACATACACCGGTTAGTGCACATCAGAACGAAATTACGTTACATTGACTCACCATCGGCCTAACAGAGGGTGTTAATACTAGGGTGTAGAACATGGACGGATGGAGGGATATTTACATTCAAAGTGTCACCTTCCATTTAGGAATATTTCTAAACACAAAACATTAATAACCCTGATGATAGAGAAATCATAACATAAGGAACATATACATTAAATATTATTTAAGATTAGATGTTTTGGTGTGAAAATTGCAAATGGTGAAGGAGAGAGATCACGTGCTATTGAAAATACCTACTGTAAATGCCTTTGGGACTAATGGTCAAAGAGCAAAGGTAAGAACTGCAAGAAAGACATGGAATTGTGGTGCTTTGTACAAAAGATTATGATGTGCTGTGAGAATGCCAGCTGGTTACCAGTGCAATCACCAGAATATCCTAGATCAAGCAGGGTATGTAGGGCAATCAATCCAAATAGGCCAAAGCCAATCAGCCAAGTGTGTAAATGCAATATGGGACGGCCCTAAACATCAGGCCTACGTGTGGCAGTGCCCGGTGTGTCCTATGGGGGGCGAGCATCTCCATTATCATCGGGCAAATAATGAGGCAGAACCCCATGACTAATGGATGGGAAATCGGTGCCTGTATGGCACTGCTTTGAACAAAGAAGGATCACATTCTGCGTTAAAAGCCCAAATTCTGCATTTTTGTCCAACTAATTCTGCTTTAGTGAACTAAGAATCCATTTAAATTTTACAAACATTCTTGCTCATTTTTATAATATGAATGAGACAGGTCTCAGGAGTCATCTGGATAAAATGAGTTTGTGAGCTTGTAATGAATTTTCCACCATTTAAAACAAAAATGACAAATTCAAAAGCCCGACGTTTAGCCTAAACACAAAACCTGCAAGCACACCACAGAAATGTTGACCAAACTCTCCACAAAGTCTCAAAGGCATATATTTAAACAAGCAAAACAGGTGTGGATAATTACCACTTACACTAGAATAAAAAACACCTATGTTGGACATAATTACTGGTAACATGCAGCTGTTTCAGATGAAGATATGAAATAATTAACGTTATTTGGGCCTTAGGACTCTAAATTAATACAATGAAAAAGATACTTCCAATGTTGGAATGTCCAGGTTTCCGGAGACAATACAAACCTGAGAGCGTTTTCCTCTTTTCCTGGTTTGCACAAGCCCTGATGTTTTTTAGACTGCTTGCAGATCACAAGTGGCAGTCAGAAGAGGGCAGTGGGGGTTTGGGTCAGGGCAGTGACCCCTGAATGGGTGTGCTTTGTATAAGCGGGGGGGGGGCAGGCAAGTCTGGGCAAGAGGTGATGCTTGCCAGAGGTGGGATGGTCGTTAGGGGCGACGTCCACTTTCTGTACCCCTCCGTGCTGAGCTGTAGAAGGGCCTATTCATGCAGTGATTTGGTTTAATTTACTGTATTACATGACAATTAAGTTTAAGTTTTTGTTAAACCTACAAAAGTGCAGGCAGGTACAGTTACATTAGTGGGCGGGAAGGAGAGAAGCACACGTCATATTTCTTAAAACTTTTAAAATGGACAAATGAAAAGGGGTGAAAGAGCAGAACCAGTGAGCAGCTCAAATGATCCCGAATCGGTGTGCTGAGAAATCTGAAACATGGTCAGCTTTATAACATTATAACTTATTGAATATTACTGTGATTCATACAGTAACACATAAAACTGACTTTGGTATTAGTATTGAGACTGATTAACAGTGAATAAGATGTCTGGTAAAGTTGCTCTGATCACACTGTCAATGAAACGAAAGCAAGACAAACGAGCGGAGAAACGTAACGGAAACTCTAAGCGGGGAGCCTGAACACGGGCTTTCTCCGGGCACCAGTAGCTGGTAAGGCAAGGTGGTGGGGCTCTCTTTCTGATGCATGTTGGTATTCAGCGTGGCACCAGCCACGATCTAGGCTCCACAAACGAGTCAGTGTTCAGGGGCTGAATGTCCCGGAGCCGCCCGTCCACGCAGCCGTGTCCACACCTCACGGGCGGCAGGCAGTTCGCAATGAATGCCCCTCTCTCATTCTCTCCGCAGTTATTTAACTACCTATCGTTACTATGCTTTTACGGCACTGCGCTAAACAAGGACGCCTTTTTACAGCCGCTCTAAAAAGGGGAAAGTGAGGCGAGGGACAAACAAGCAGAAAGGGGCTTCGATTTGGAGAGAAAAGCACAGACCACACACAATTACATTTGCAATTAAGAGTTATCTACCACATTTGCTGTGTTCGCCCTTCGCACGTTCATACATCTAATATTTTAATTAAGCGATTCAACTAAAAAGAAAAGCAAATTGATTGGGTAACCCTGCTGTTATTATCAGTTCTGACCGAAACCAAACCTAAACTGAATCTGCTAGCCTAGCACATATGCACAATAAGGTGGGTGTGTGGATCAGTGGCTTAGGACACTGTGCCTGTGATCGAACAGTCATCAGGCAAATCTAAGGTTCAGCATTGTGATTTTGCCATTGGGCCCTTAACCCCCAGCTGCTCCACAGACTGTCTAACTCTGCTTTCTCAACATTGTATATTGTTTAGGGTAAAAGCACATGATAAACCTTAAAGAAACACAATCTTACTACAACTGCCGTATAAAAAGCGCAGTATCCTCGTTTATGGTGCGCACGGCATAAACGCCAAGTTGGTTAACTGTAACACTGTCTCGATTGATTTTTTTTCCAGATCGCTCCTAAACAAAACGTCATAATACACCATTGATATACTGAAAAGTGAATGCATACTGAAATGTGTATAAAATATTTTATAAAACATTTAAAACTGATTACAAAAATGAACGGCTATTTATATAAGGAAGCAGGTGATCTTAAAAGGTCCGATGATGGAATATTGACGGCACTTTCCGACCCATATTAATGCAAGTACTGTCGGTGGATCTTCTCAATGCGGCTGTGACCAAGGCCAGGGGGTTGCCCCTTTAAGAAAATCGACCCAGCCCCGTACCATGTCCCAGCCCCTTTTAATCATTGCAGACAGGCCCACTGAGCTTCTCCCAAATCTATTCATTCCCTCCAGCTACTGTTGGCCGCTTGTGTGGCTGTGTATGTGTGCGTGTGATGTGGTGGGAAGCGCTTTTCATGCAAGCACAGCAGCGAGGCATACAGAGGAGCGCTCGCATAAGCAAGATATTGGCCCCAATAATGCAGTGAGGGAAAGTTGCGCTCAGTGTTAAAAACAAAGCAAACTTTACTCAGCTACTGTAGTTAAGTGTTCCCTCGTTTCGTAAATACTGCAATCAATAATGCATTAGAGAGATTTTCTTTTTGAATGCGCATTTGCTCGCAGCGTAGAATTGCTAGAAGTAATACATCGCAGAAGGATTTTGTTTCGAGGACTCCGGTGTAAAAAGAAAAAAAAGACATAAAGAAAACCAAATTCTGGAAATCCGAATAAGGTAAGACTTAAAATTTCGCGTAATAGCAATAGATAGCTTTTTTATTTCCAGTGAACAATGGCTGATCTGTCGGTTTCATTTTGTTGAAATTATCATAACAGAAGTTGAATCTTAGCTATTGAGCCAAAGTTTTCCATCGTACACTCAGTTTAAGTTTTTTTTTTTTACAGTTAATGTCAGCTCGCTTTATTTCTGACTGCGTGAAGTAAGCTATAGCGGCGGTTTATACGGGCAAATTAGCGGCTATTATCAGTGTTTTTTTCGTCCTGGTTCGTTTACTAAAGTTTTTAGCGATGGCGAATTAAAAGTTCATTTTGTTATAGGACTGAGCACCTTTCTGCATGATATGTATGCTGACAGAGCCCAATAACCGTTTAGTTGTAACTCTGTTGTCATTGTCATTGTCTTCATGGAGACTGCCCCTTTGTAGGTTTTAATTTATTAAAAAGGTAAACAATTATTAAAACTTTAAATGGTCTGGTTTAGCTTATCTCTAACAGCACCGCCCAATTTTTAATATATATATTTAATGTTAATATTAAATTGTGCGTCATCTGAGGTGTCAAGATGCAAAATATCGGCGCCGTCCTAGAGCTGACCTACAGCTGGGAATGAATGGCTATAAAAAAGATTAAATCCACCAGATGGCGCTGCTTTGCGATTTAAAGAAAAAATAATTAAACCTTGACAAGCTAGTTTTATTCTAGGAACGTTATTTGAATATTACTTCAGAAGTTCAGAATGCTTTCTATAAGACTAATATGCTATGTTTTGTATGTTTCTTAATGCTGTGGCACAGCTATACAATTTAGGCCCCATGAAAGCATATCGTATTGGGCCCTCAACCCAGACCAATCCAGTTATGTTCCAAATTGATTCGTTGTCCTACGTAGGGGGGGGCCCGCGGGGCGCGGCGGGGCCGGGCCCGCGGGCGGCCCCCCGAGCGCCGGCGGGGGCTGAGAGGAGGGGGGAG
>JAODLD010000113.1:27686665-27708414 GCA_026781065.1 Mormyrops boulengeri
TAGGCCCCATTAAAGCATATCGTATTGGGCCCCCAACCCAGACCAACCCAGTTAAGTTCCAAATTTTTTAGTTGTCCTAACTATACCCCCCCCCCCCCCCCTTTGCAGAACCCATTCCCAGCCATATATATAGTTGTATACATTGTTGCTCACAGTAAACAGTGTTTGTTTATGTGTCTGAGTTCATGGATCCTTACTGTACAGCCACAGTCATAATTCTAATCTCAAAATAACCAAGAATCTTAAAATGCTTGCTGATCAAAAATAAGGACATAATACAGGATGTTAAGACAACCAGTTTGTTGTTTTGATTATAATAGTCCATTTAGGTCATGTTTGAAGCCATATCCAGGTATTTGATAATAATTATTATAATCATAATACTTGATTAATTACATTTAACATGAATATTTCTCATAAATAACTGCTGAATAATATTATTCCCCTCAAAATACCCTTGATATTTAAAGTATAGCAGCAGTGAAGTAGAGCAAATTCCGTTCTGAAGATGTCCTTATATGAAGCATGCTGATTAACTTAGGGTTAATTCTTTACAGTTATGGGACTAGTCTGTCACTGATAAGTTTGGAATAACACAGAAGCTGAATGGCATGGTTTAGAAGCAGATCCCAGCAGGGTGACAGGCCAGCAAGCTGGGGCACATGTTTGCGTGGGTCACGTGTTCTGTTCTCAGCTGACTTTCCCTCAGAAGGAATTCTACCTGATCATAACAATTTGGGTCAATGTGGTTCGTGGCAAATTGGCTTTGTTTCTTCAAGCCCATATTTTGCTGCCGTAACAGCAAACCAACAGCAGCGCAGATAATCCTTATAAAAATTAAAGGTCCAGTTTAGAGATGAGGCTATTGATCGTCTTAATATTTAAGTAATCTACAACCCAATTTAATGATTTTTTGGATTCTAGGAGGAAATCAAAGGATCTGGTGTAAAACCACACAATCGATGTGGCGTTGTGCGGTGACCGCGCTACCCGCTGTGCCACTATGCCGCTCCGCATGATGTGTGATGTTAATATCGACATTGCATGCTATACACATGCAACTGTCACATCGGAGGAGCCATGACTGTCAGCTAGGTTAAGACAATGTACGCTAAAGCATTTTTACTCTGTCATAGGAAACAAAAAATAGCAAGCTCCGCAATTTTATAGTTTTTTTTTTCAAGATTATCCAGCATGTGTTAATAAAAAAATCAGTGTAAAGCTTACCGCCGCTGCTTTTGCATGAGCTCTGCATGCGCATTCTGAGCCAATCATAATCACACAGACAGTGTGGCGCATATGTGAGAAATTTAACAAGAATGAGTAGAGACGAGAAAAGCGAACAATAACTGGTCACCAGAAGACACGCACCTGCTCTGTGGGAATATTTTGGATTCCATGAAGACGATATTGAACAAAAGCAAGTGATTTGTGGGCAGTGCTTTCTGTCTGTTGGCACAACTAACGGAAATACCACTAAATTATTTGACTCTATTGGTAGATAATAAGATCTTATTGAGAATTATTGTGGGAACATATTTGTTTTATAAATATTGCAGTATATATCTCTAAAATGTTTAATACCACAATGTGAACTTTTTCCAATACCGTTCAGTCCTACTCACATAATACATTCAGAAAAAAAATAAAAAATAAAATAATAATAATAATAAATATATATATATATACCCTGTGGTGTGTTGGCAACTGCCTGGGGTTGGTTCCCGCCTGTACCCATTGTTCCGGGGATAGGCTCCAGACCCCCCCACCACCCCATTTGGGATTGAGCGGTTTCTGAAAATAGATGGATGGATGGATATATATATATATGTATATATATAAACGTGATGAATACCCGTTTTCTTTCCTTTATGGGGACCAGAAAACTCAATTTAATAAAAATCTGTGACTGCAATGGAAAAAATAAAAATGCAAAAACTCTTCTATTTTGCTTGGTTACTTATGGTTATGTTAGGGCTGGGTAGGGGTTAAGGTTGTCATAGTTACCATTAGCATTTTTCCCATAGAAATGAATGAGCACGGTCCCCATAAAGATATGTTAACCCGACTGTGTGTGTGTGTGTGTGTGTATATATATATGGTTATTATTTACAGCATTATTGAAGCTGATGCAGCTAAGGAAAAGGGTCAGCTTTCATTTCAGTGGTGATTATCTTGAGAAACAGGAGTCATAGAAAGTAGATTAAGCTAAATAATTTAAATCAAAGTGATGACAAAGATAGGCCGGGCTACTCCAAGAGGCTAAAGGGGACATAGCTTATTGGTGTCTAACCTGGTATTATTGGGTGAGTCCGCGGTCTTCTAAGATGCTGTTGCATTGCAGCTCTGTTCTTGTGACATTTTGGTTCTGCAGTGACTGCATTTTCATTCACTTTTAATGTGAAGTGCTCTCATGCGACTGAGGCCTTCGCTCTCTTTTTAATTGGACCTTCATCCGCTATTAGGCGTCTTCCTTCCCTCGTATTGCCGAGTAATAAAGAAGGCAAGTTTTAATCAGTTCTTTTTTTATAATTGAGTGATTGAATTAAATCAAGTAATCATGACAGTTCTAGTTCAGTTACTGTATTTGTCTTTATTTTTCCCATTTTGCACCCTAATTTGAATACAGTAATTTGGGAGATGGGAGATCGTAGCAGCTGGTTTCACAGCTGGGCCCGTGCTTCGTCGGCTTTCGGCGTCGCAAAGACCCGTAAGGGCCGCATCCTCGTATCCCTCTTCATGCCGCTCAGCAGCGCCCCCTTCAGTGTCTTGACATTTTTTGAAAAGACAGTCATCTGGCCTCCTCAGCATTATCCCATGGTTTGCCTTAATGGGCAGCTCTCTGTGCGTCTGCAATGCTGCAGGCCAGGGAGGAGCGAGGGCAGGCCTCACGCAGATGTGATTAAGCAAGGCTGCTCATGTGACCATTCAACCCTTTGTTTTAGTCTAAGCCGACGCTGGAGCCGCGGTGAGAGCTAATGTGACGTTAAGTTTCTCATTTTTTCGTTTGCTCATGGAATTAATATAAAGGCTTTTCTCACATTTCTGCTTGTGAAACTTCCCTCTTGTGCTGCTGAGTTTCTGTTTCGTCTTTCACGAGCTGTAAAAGACCACAAGTGAGGTCTTCTCCTCCGGTCTTTCAGGGACGCTCCCTTGCTGCATGTGCTTGTCGTCCAGTCAGTCCACCCTTGGCAGTCTTGCTGTAAGTGTTGCTTTTTCCATTCTGAGACATATTGCAGGCCGTCATCCTGCTATTAACTCTGCTTCTTACATATTTTCCTGTGTCTGCCTAGTTGGCATCATAGTTGGTTGAAAATACCAGCTAGCCTCTTTTCATGGTTATACATATAAGGTGCAAGTGCAGTATTACCGTATAGGTGATCATTTAGCTGTAGTTGTCCAGGATACAGTAGTTCATGAAATTCATTTAGTAGACAAGTGGTTATTTAACCGGTCATTTCTTTAATGAATAATGAAAGGGGCAATACTTGCTTCACTTCATCCAAGTCATTTTTTAATCTTTTCCTGATAATACTATCAAGGTTCGATTACAGGATCTGACGCCAGACTCTCTTAATCAAATGAAGAAACCCTTCCGCCCTCCGTTCCACGTCTCCGGTATGGGCTCTCAGTGAACCTGAAGCCTGTCACTGCAATTTAGAGACGTGGTTTTTTGGACTGTGAGGGGAAGCCTACTCGAACACAGGGAGAATGAAAACAGCATGAGGGACGGGAGTCAACCCTGCAGGGCTGGCAGTGGGAGGCTACAGTACTAATGACTGATCCTCCATGCTGACGCCCCAGTAAAACCTTATACCATTATGTTCGGTCCTGCAGCCGCACGGCTTCTGGAGCTGACCTGACTTCTTGTTCGCTGTCTTTTGGAGTTGACTGATAGTCTTTAGAGATGCCTGAGACCTGTCTGGGTCTGCCTCATGTCCACTGGATCTTAGGTGAGCTCACTGTCAGTGGAGCGCTGCGAGAGAAACGCCAGCAGATCTTGGCATGCTTTTGTTGGCAGCGCAGGGCAGCATATGACAGTGTTTTACACTAATGCACTCTTCCTGTCTGATTAGCAACACCAAACACCAGCTATGGATCCTGAACCAGGGCCCTGAAGTCTTGCAAATCACTGGCACTCACCACTGGCAGGCGGGTTTGTTCCAGCTTTTGCTGTTGTTTCTTACCTCCCTTGCTTCTCCTTGATCCAATTCCACGCTCATGGTGAGCTTGCTTCCCATCCATCTCCTGGCAACCAGTGTCCGGAACAGTGCTAAGAAACTGAATTAAGATTAAATGTATTTATTCTCCAGTGGGGTGTCTGTTAGATGCAGACGCCTGGCAGCAAAATTGGAAAAACAAAGACATTGCTGGACTATTGGATTTCAGAGGCCAAACCAAGGACAGTACGGCCTGTCTGGTGGCGTTTTAAGGTTATAGCAGCATGGGATAGGGACAAATGATCAAAGTATATCAGTGATACTTTCTAACTTTTTTTCGCATGGTCCATTCTAAACAAAGCAATTGAGAAAAAACTGTAATAGCAGTTAACGATGCTGTTGAGTCCACCTCAGAAATTTTGCCTCTTCATCCATCTTCATAAGCTTTAATTTGTCTTCGGTCACAGTGGATTATAAAATTAGTAGTCAAACCAAAGGCAACAACATGAGATATCTTGGTCACATGACACCTGTTTTCCAGTGTGACTAATAGGGGTGTTTTTGGTTGTTATGAGCATTTACTCTACTCTAGTAATTTGTCTGTATGACCTGTGGCTCAAGGTCTTTTGGCGGCTAGCTGCCTGACAGTTAGGCCTATCGTCAGTCGATGCTAACGCTAACGCGGTGCTCATCAGATTTAAAGTGTAACCCCCCCCTTTCACATTTCCCTGTTTAAAATGGCATTTAGACATTCCATGTGAGCAGGTGGGGAGGCATTTTGGGACAGCTGGTGTCAGGGAATCTGCCAAACCACAGCTAAGCTGTTACTGGCGATGACCATCCGTCTGCGTGCCGGGTGTTTTCTTCTCGCACCCTTGGTATGTGAAACCTGCATGTGGAATGACTCCGTCGCTTAGCGGATACGTTTGCCCGGAATATTTTTACACTTCATTCCTCTACGTATCCAAATTTTGCGCAACTTGCTGTTCTGGTCAGTTGTTAACCGCAGCTCTGCTTTGTGGGATATCCCTGGCTGGTTAATTGTTACAAATTTGAAACATTACATGCATGCAGTTGGTAAACTGCAGTCCGGTCTAACCGAAGGAAAGCATCACATATTCTAGGCTTTTAGGCACATATACCAATATGCGATTTTTATATTGGAAGAGTGGTGAGACCCCTTCATACTTCCAAATGCTTTTGTGTTGAAGCCTGGATCTTCTCCCTGGCAGCACGTGGCACAAGGCGGGGGTCCAGCCTGGAAGGGATGCCAGCCCGTTCCGGGGCACATATGCATTTATATATTTGGTACATACTTCATTATGCACTGAATCCAACTTAATAGTACTAGTTGTGCCCCTATTACAGTAACTGTCAATCACAATATTGTCACTATCCTTAAAATCCTCGCCTCCTTCTCTCTTCCATCCTGTACAGGGTTGCATGTTACACATGAAAGGCGTTAATTACGAAGTGGCTCAAGCCTTCCGGACCCAGGGGGGCATCATAATACGTCTTTAATAAATGTAAATATCCTCTTGAAAACCCTGTACGTTTCCTGCTATTTATTCTTTATTGTATGTGGTCGATCTAAATTGCTGCCGGCCCGTCTGGCCACAGCCGACACAGAGCAGACAAAGCGCGCCTCTCTGAGGATCGCGGCTCAAGGCCTGCATCCCCTAAGCTGCTTTTCTGTAATTAATAACTTGTGTCATCGCCTCAAAGTATTTTATTTTAGACATTTAACTCATTATATGTAATTGATGACAAATTTGTCAGATAAATAATACATCTGTAAAAAAAGTCTTCTTATTGGGTCTTATTTGCTCAAATTGGATCAGCTCTTCAAACCTGGAAATTCTGTATGAAATGTGAAATATTGCCCAAAAGGAAACGGTATAGTGCAATAGACTGAGCCACGGCAAAAGGGGCGTGAAACAACCGTGCCTTTAAAATGGAATGTAACTTTGTGCGCAGTGCCATGTACACAGCATAGTGAAAATGGTACCATGCCTCTGTCTTTACCGCCCAAAAGGGAAAGTGATACAGACTGTGCTGGAACTGTGCCAGGATCCCCACAAATGTGAAGCAGACGCTGCCTGCCATTCATGTTTAATGAGAGCCTTCTCCTAGCCTATGACACCACCCCGGGTGGTAATATTTCAGAAGGAAGTCGTGATGTGGCATGAATAGCAATATATTCCAACCTAAGTTACAGTATTATTTTATTATGACTTTATTATCTAATTTGCTACCATATGTCACCGTCGAACCTCACACAAATAGAAGTGCGTCCGTTTGATCTGAATTTCACATTTGATGTGTGGCCTACATTGGCACTGCTTTTGAGACGTGCCTACTCACGCAAGCAGGAACTAAACAACCGTTTATATATTCACAGGTGGTCATGGGAAGGAATCTGTGTCCACAGTCTTTAAGCCAAAGTTGTTGTTTTTTTCTTATTTAGACAATGGTAGCAGTGATTGGAGAACTGGCAAAAGCACTAATTTATTCCATGCCATGTAAAAATAGCGTCTATTAAAGGAAGCTGTTCTGAACATGGGAAACCTGGTGTAGTGTGACACAGTCTTTATCTGAAGCGATTAAGCTGTGTGGAAATCCATTGTGTGCAAAAGTATAAGTGATGCTTCGCTATGTTAGACAAGCACTCTACCATCTGGGGAAAGTGCCGCTTTGAGTCCACACTTTAGCATGACATTGAAAACATTGAACAGTCAGCAGCAAAGGGTTTCGTTAGAATTTCTCTGCAGTAGAATTTCCTCACTGACTGCTTGGAATCTGCTTGATCAGTTTCGGTTGTCTTTAGGGAAACATCGATGTTCGCCGTGTAGAGACTGTGGTAAACATTTTGGTGGCCAGTGCAAAGTTACATACATTATATATCTGATCTGCTGTCAGGTTTTCCTCAGTGACAGCTGGATGTGGGGGGTCTTGCTTTGTTTTTGTAGTGAAAGAAGGGGATGAAATAGTAAGAGAACAAATTACGTGGCTGTGTGGTGGGAGGAATTGGAGTGTGGTCTAGTGCCAAGTAAGCAGCCACCAGGAGAAGCAGTGCAAAGATATCCAGCCTGTTGGACCACTGGTCAGCAAATAAACAGCTGTCACTTCCTGGGACATTCCTGAGCTGATATTTAGCAGGACTTACTTGTGATCCCTGACCCACGAGTCAAGTGATCGGTCTGTGTCGTTGGTTACAGGCTTCGCTAAAATAATTTGTAGCCCTATTAATCTGAAGAGATTGTATGGTAAGTTAATGCTTGTTGGACTGTGAGTCTGGTGCTGAGAAGAGTGGCCTTTGATAACAATGGAGACCAGGAGGGTTGTGAAGGTAGCGGGGTTTTTTACACTGGGTCTCCTGTGGCTCCCAGATCACTCGAGTGGTTTGTTGCTAAGTTGGTGCAGTGGAATCTGGCGAGTAGCATCATCATCTATGGTGGCCAAGTTCAGGCGGCCACCCTTAATCTACTTGGTCCTTGGAAACCAAGAACATTGCCCTGAGGGTACATGCAAGACTTGGCTGCCTTTGGATGGCAACAGAAGATGCACTCTTTCTTCTCCATGAAGTCACGAATGATTTTGGAGATCAAGGATGCTTTGAATTCAGTGAATTACATGATAATCCAGATATAATTATATTGTAATCTTATAGTATTTGTAAAACTTAATTTTTCTTTTTCTTAGGACATTAAACAATTTTAAAATCAATACACAACCAATTTGAAATTAAAGGTTGTATGTTGTAATATTACCATGAACTGATAATAATACATTACTATTGCTGGAGAAACATGATTCCACTACTGTCAAGTTGGGCCCTAGTGTCAAGTGGTAATCTTGAGCTATTTTCAGTATGCCGTATCCAGAGGAGTGAAAGTTTAACGTTTTTACCTTACTTAGGACTCCATTACTAAACAGCTGTCATAAAAATCTGTAATTATCAGGTTTCTGGATTTCTTCTTAAATCTGCAAACACCTGTCCCCAGTATTTTTACTAATTTATTTAAATTGCTTTTGTCTGAAAATTGCCCCATGCCTTTTCAGTTTTAGTCCGATGTGTTTTGAAAGCTGTAAACCCAGGTAATTAGGTGAATGAGGCACTTGCTTGATGTATATCAATGTGTTTCTCTCTTTTACCTCACTAGCACAAATGTTTGCCTCTGCTCACCACCTTCCATTTTCATTCCTTCAGTGAAGGGGGTGGAGTTGTTTATTATAAGCCCCATGACAGCTCTACAAGCCCCCCCACCTTTTCTTGGCATGTGGGGGTGTGGGCTATACTGATGCAGATAAACGGGGCCATGAGCACCAGGCTGCTGCCGCTTTGTAAATAACTCTTTTCATTAATGTTGACGTAAAGTGTTTTGCTTTACAGAGATGTTTTTCTACTCTTTCCACGCCTGTCTGCTTTAATCAGGAGGGAAATTAACGACATCTGGCTCTTTTGCAGACTGTGGCTCAACAAAGGCCAGGAGGAGGGTTGTGGAGATGTGGGACCAGTCTGACTCCTTGTTTCCATGGGTAATACATTAAAATCCTCCTTTGGCCTTTAATGCCTTCTTGGAAAAAGGTGATGTGTGGGACAGGGTCTCCACTGAGAGACACACACACACACAGGTTCATTTCTTTGGGGAAAACTCTAATCCCAACATGACGACCTTAACCCCTATCCAGCCCTAACCTTAACCATAATTAACCAAACTAAATATGAGACTTTTGGCTTTTTGTTTTCATTACATTCACAGATCTTTGTGGGAACCTAAAAAATGGTCCCGACAACATCAAAATAACGAATGACATTTGGTCCCCACAATGTAATATAAACATAATTTTCATAGACACTGTATACTCCAGTCAGAATATAAGTAAAAACAACATACATTTTCATAACCCTAAACTTTATGGCCTTGTCTGCTGGACGACAAGGTACGGGTTTTCCTCGTGATCCTAGATTCTTCTGCAGAACAGACTTTCAGGCCTCTGTGCTGTGTTGGTATCTGCTGGGGGTGGAGGCTGCCTGTGCCAATCTGTGGGAACCCTCTGATAATGACTGGGAAAGATCCCTCTTCTGGTCGCAGGCTGGCTTCGGCAGAACAATGCCAGTTATGTGAAACTCGGCGTTGGACATTCCTTTCGCAAACTCCAGTGGAGCAGCAGATGTTTGAGAGTTTGGCTCGCAACTGTTCCACGTCGCTCCTCTTATGAAAATATGAAAGCAGTGTTATGTGTCTGTGTTTCTTTAGTGCTTGGTCATGTTCATTATATGATTGTGGATTTCGTTGAGAATTTTTATTTGAACATAAAGATTGACCAAAGACTGGGAACACTAGTGCTGGCTCTTCATATTCAAGGAGGTTGGCTGAGCCCAGCCCTTGTGGAACATATAATGAAAAAAGTCTCCTGCTGTAATATAATCTAATATACTATCATAATATAATACAATAAACAATGTAATAATATCGTCACATGTGTTTTGACCGCCTGGGCAATTGTAGAAGTCATTTTGAAGGTCCTTGATGTTGTAGCAATAACCCCTGATTTAGATGATTATGTGCTGGTGTTATTCCTGCTTTTACATATATACTTAATTGGATCACTTCTGAATTTCCTCTGCCAAAGACTGGGTTGCCTCATGTACACAGTGCACTGTCATTCACTGGATGTCTTGGCAGTGCGTGGTCATTAAAATCATACCTGATGCGTTTATGCCAAATAACTCTGTGGCGGTGGCTGGCGCGTAATTCGTCTCCCATATTTGCTTCCCTGAAGTGGTTGTGTAATCCTTGGTCTTGTTAAAATCAATTACATGGCAAAAGACAAACCTCTGGGCAAATAATGCCCCAGATGATCGGATTAAGAGATGGGGAACGTCTGAGGTATATATCTGAAAGAGAAGCATGCTGTTAAGTCACTATCATCTGGCTGGTTTCTGAGGAGCTACTTCTGTATTTAACCAGCTGATGGATGAATGATTGCTCCTGCTTGGTGTATTGAAATAATCCTCTTTTCAGTTACTGGAATTAGAATTTTACAGAGGGAACTCTCAGCTACTCTATCTTCTGCTGCTGTTTCATGGGCAGAAGTCAAATCTTGCTGCTTTGCAATTTCCTTATTTTTTTAAGTGTCGCAGGAGCATCTGGGTCTGCCTGAGCTCCGTAAATTTGCTCTGTAGCACAGAGAGGCGGCCGTGTGAGGGAGAACATTCCAGCGTTTGCATTGCTGAATCACTAAATTAGTTTTGTTTGCTATTTGCCCAATTTGGAGCAAACCCAAAATATCCCAATGCTCGTGAATGACTTATAACTTAGAGACCTGTTCTGCTTATCTGTCGCTTTTAGTGTTAATTTTAAAGAGGCGTGTTTCGAAGTTCTTCTGGTCTACTTAATACTTGTCTGCTCAAACCTGAAAACATGACACAGGAGTACCACACACAGAACACCAGTGGACCAGTACTGATAATGCAGTGCTGTGGTTTGACATGAAAGGTCTCCTCTCAGTTGAGAAATTTGTTCTTCTACCCAGTTGTTACCATTTTTCCATTCAATGGTTATGCTGAAATTTAATCATGTATGTACGAATTTTTACAGAAAATTATTATGTTTGGACCTAGGAAATGAGATCTGCTGCTATGATTTCAGTCATATAATTTGTTCTTATTCTGCACAGTTATGAGTGTCACGCAGAGCCTTCAATGGCTTATGAAGTTGGATCCAGGCCATGTGGACAAAACTGACTGCCAAACGAGGGATGATGGGTGTTATTCTGAAGTTTTTAATGTCACTTGGCAGAGGATGACCAGATCCACAGCCTACTGGGATTGGCACAGATACTGAAACACATGCTGAACCAGAATATATATCACACCGACGTTTTGGGAGGCAGAGTAGATGAAGGAGGGCAGTGGGTTTGAGTGATCAGTGTGGTGTTTTTTCAGGCCTGTGGACAGGGCCGTAGGTGTTTCTGTCTACCTGGTTGTGAATGAGATGTAAAGTCACACACTTACTATGTTTTGTTTGCCAGTACAGAACATCAAAATGGAAAGTGGATTGTCTGTGGAGCAAGCAGTGGTTTCCTCTTATGACAAACTGGAGATGTGCAGGTGGGAGGCATTTTAGGGGGGTGTTCAGGGGTTGGCACAAGATAGGGAGAAAAGTGGTGAAAATAAAGCACAGTTATACCTAAAGTCTAATGTTTCTGCTGCTTGCCAGCCTTGTGTCAAAAAGGATGCACTGAACAGTATATAAAACCTTACTAAGGCATGCTTAGGTGTGTGGAATATATTATAATGTTTTAAATTTACATTTTGATTTTTATTCAAATTGGTTTTCCTCCTCCATTTCTATATTATTTTTCACTTTATCAGGACATAGTGTCACCACACTTGGATGACTAGTTAATTTTGTTGTTATGATGTTGATTTATGCAGTACATTTGTGGTTATCTCAGTACTGGTTACCACTATTCACATGCACAAAAAATGGAAAGTTTGGTATTTCAGTAACACTTTACTTAAGGCCACGTTTTTCGTAATGTATAAACACATTCATAATGTATTATAATGCATTCATAAAGCATTATAAAATGGCTATAAATATTTATATAAAGCTATATAATGTGCATTATGCGTTATGACTGCCTTATGAAGCTCTCATCTCATCTCATCTCGTCTCATCACTATAGATACCTTTATAATGCAGTACAAAGCATCCTTAATGTTTATATCGACTATTATAATGCATTATAAAGGTATCAATAGTGCATTATAGAGGAGAGCTTCATAAAGCATTCATCATGCATAATACACATGGGTATAATGTGTTATGCCTTTTGATAAATATTTATTATTGATACTATTTATTTTATATAATATTCCTAGCAGTCAAACATCTGTGATGCACAGTAACATGCTCTTGTGGTGACTTGGTTGGGTATATACAGCGTATTTCAGCTTGCAGCAATGGTGGCTTGACTAGCGAAGTCTCATTGGCCGCCGTCCTCACAGCATATTAGCTACAATCCTCTGAGCTCATAAAGCGATGTCTCGGCTGACCTTGGCTATGCAGCAGCATGTGCAAATTTGCAGCCACTTAGCTATTAAACATAGTGGTTCCAAGTGAAGGTTCTTCTTGTGGTATTTTTGAGGACCTGCTGTGTATCTTTGTGCAACGTCAAGTGTTATCAGCTGTACTCGTTGCTCTTCCTGAGTGGACTGACTGCCCTACGCACCGTTAAACAGTCTAACTTTACATATTATCCTGGGGGATTTCCTGGGGGATTTCGCGAAAGCTCTTCTGAGAGCGCCTCTCTGTTGAGAAGGGCTTTCGAAAGGCCTTTGCTTAGAGGCTCTATGGACTGTTCTGTCTGCATTGAGCTGCATAGTGAATCGTTTTTCATGGAACTGTCATCTGTTTGATTCATCGGCTTGAAACTTGTTCAGAAAAGACTCCCAGGTCCTAAGAATGAATGAATGTTACACCGTTACATCTCCTTCCCTGACGTTCCTCCACCGTAGTACAGAAAGGCTCACTGTGGCTGCTAAGTTTAAACTCCTTAACTCTTTTAAGATCCTTTAAGATGTCACTCGGTAGTTTCAGCTGTCTCCTCGCGTATTGTCTCCGGTCTTTCACTTTTATAAGATGCTTCAGAGGGGTTGTTCGGTGCCTTATCCTCGCCCGGACTTGCTTTTCAGAATGATTGTGTTTAAAGCACAAGTCTTAAGCATGATTAAATGTTGATTCTCAGTCATGGAAGAATGACAGATGTACTGCTTTATCCTGCCCCAGCAATCTAATTCATTTGTATGCTGCATGACTGACAGAGGCCTCAAAAGAGAAACTAACCAATTGATTGGTTAACTATGCTGCTGACTCTTTCTAGGCTATTTTGTCCAAATCGGTGCCATGCTTGTTTAAAAATTTTCATCCTGGTTGTGCTTAGCTAAAATTTTCTGTTACTTCTAGAAATATGTATCAGTTTATCACAGAATGTTATGTAGCAAGTCATGGTACTATGAAGGTTCTGGAACAGCAGTACCACGGTAGGACTGAGCAAATGAGGAATGTTGACTTTCTTTGTTCTACAGTAGATTAAAGTGGTTCACTTAATTAGATTAGTTCATTTATACACATGTCGTCTATAGGATCTTATTGAACATTTCAATAAATGTATATTTTAAATATGTGACCAGTTTATATGCAAATATGTGCTGAGCATTTTTATTTAAGCCATGATAGATTTTGACAAATTTTAGCCTTCATACCTACCTTCTGTAGTTCATTATATTTTCATACTTGTTTAACTGTTCATTTTGTTGCTTTATGTACATTTACCTGAGTGCTGTACTTAAGTATATTTTTTGAGTATCTGTACTTTATCTGAGTATGATTTTTTTTGGAAACATCACTTTTACTACACCACATTTGAAAAACAAATATTGTACTTTTGACTCCACTACATTTCTATGGAGATTCTCGTTACACATTATTTTGAAGCATAGATTTGAGGTCAGTGGCCGAATTTTCTTTTCTAAAATGTGATTGGTCATGTTAGACACTTTTTATTCTAAAGCTTCTACAATCAAGTCAGTGCAATCAGTAGGTTGTTTCAGAATCATTAGTTTTTTTTTTAAATGCATAGTGGCAACAATACAACAATGCATTGACATTGAAAAGAAAATGTACTTTTGAGTACTTAAGTATTTTTAAAATCAAGTACTCAAGTACTTTATCTCAAGTACAAAAAATTTAACTTTCACATGTATTAGAGTAATATTTGATCAGCAGTATCTATACCTTCACTAATCTAATGGAGCTGTGTACTTTGTCCACCTCTGCTGTAGCATCATTCTGTTTCTCTTTAATATGAGCTGGAGTGTGCTCTGCGCGACTGCTCCTGGAAGGGGTGCTGATTCTCTCTGTGCCCTTCCCGGACAATGATCTAGAAGCTTCTAAACTCTGCGTTTCTCTGCGCGGCCACTAATGACATATTGTGTAGATATGAATAGATCCCGGTGGCTTGCCACTGGCATTTGTAAGTCTGGTCAAGGCATTTATCCCACCAATGGCCTCCCTCCCACTTTGGAGGCTGTGTTTCTGCCGCAGATCCACTCCTCTCTCCTGACAGCCCCTACCCTCTATGTATGACCACCCCCATGTCACGTGGATAACATTGACTATCTAGCAAAAACAGTGCTTGTCAAAGTCTGGAATATATGGTGCTTGGCTTCTTATTTGCGCTATGCAGTAGTCCCTCCTTTTCATTTGATTCTATGTAGGCACTGACATTTAATCTTAATGATGTCCATTTTTCTGCACTTTAATGTTTTCTTACAGCCAGGGGCTTGTTTAAAGGTTTACTGGCTTTTAATGTAGTAAAAATGGGGTTATTCAGTCAATGAAGATTTAATAGACATCATTGAATGCTATGATGGACCCATATCCTGAGAATATTGCTGTTGGTTTTGGATTTGACATGTGACTCTGTGATGCAGCATAATGGCATGTCAGAAAGTGGAGGTAAGTCACCATCCACAATACACCATGCCTTATGATGCCTCTATTTCTGGGATTTCTTTGTAAATATATGTTGCGCTAATTTTCTGCTAACAAGATTTTTCAGAAACTTTTAAAGGACCCGGAATAGACCTCGAATAACCGTGTGCTGCTTGTTCCTCGGATTCTGATAAATAAAAGATGTTTTTGGTAACCCCTGTTAGCTGTTTCCACGTCTCATTTGGGATGCTGAATGTGCTTAGTGTTAAATCAAATGGAAAGGTATTGGAATGCGTTCGTACTGATCTTGGTAATTAAATAGAGGTTCTTGGTCTGGCACGCCAGGGAGTGTGTTTGTTCCAGTAGCAGAGAGGAAATCTGTGAGGCGTCTGTCTGGATGGCCGGTTTAGTTTAACTCATGGGCTGCCAGCTAGTAGGTTATGCAGATATGTACTCTGTCAGGGTATGCAGAGTGAACTAACTTTGTGAAAAGTTTTCAGTGGCTCTTCTGCAGGTGTGACACCGATAATGACATCTGGGGGGGAAGTTATGTGTCAGCGTTGGCTTGTTGATGAAGAAGGGGGGGGGGGGCAGGGTTGGATGGCCCCTTCGCCTCTCCCGCTGCCGGCGCCTTGCTGATCAACCCCCATCTGTATTTGTGGCCTTTCATTAAGTTCTAATCGTCAGTTTTCTATAAGGACGGTTGCTTCTTATTGTAAGACTGAGTGCCACCAACGTCCCAGTGTTTGTTGTTCACACTCAGCACAAAGTGCCATGTAACGGTCTCACGACACCCTGGCCAAGCTGTGTGCAGAGGAGCAGCAAAGATCACCGTTTATCTCCAGAATGTTATGTCTAGGACAAAGAGGTCCTCCGCGTGTATCCACTGGAGATGTTTACTGGGTTTAATGACTGCTTGGGTAGGAGCCATGTCAACAGACTGACTGTCTCAAACAATCTTTGCGTATAAGGTATCCTTCTTGTGTCTTGTATTATATCAGCAAGATAATCCTCCTCACAATCATTAAACACCAGTCTCACAGTATGTTGTAAAATGGATCCCTTTCGCTCTAGATTTCATTTACGACCTCAAGCTCCAGTTTAGAAAATACACAGGCTTGTTAATTAAATGTTTGTTTTTGTACTTGAAAGCTCTTTTATATTAACTCTTTATGGCTTTATGCATGTTTGGAATCCTGTGATCTTCTTTCTTATGCAGGCAGTCTTGGAAGCTTTCACGTCTGCGTGATTGGCCCAGACTCGCTGGCCTGACGGGCCTCCCCCCCATTTGAAATAGGTGTGCTTCTCGTTGAAAGACATCCTTCTGCACATGCGAGCATGGCCCCTCAGCAGCCCACTGACACAAAGCCTTCCCCCCAAGCTGAGCGTGTTATTTCATTTAACATGCACCTCTTCTGGTTTATCTTCTCACGTGCTCACAGCATAAAATATGTAACAGTGTAAGAATGTGGCTTTCAGAGCAGCCGGCTGTGGACGGCGAGTGGCAGGGCAGCGCCGGCTGCAGAGGGCTGTGCGATTGCGACCGTAATGACAGGGTGCAGCTGTGTAGCACAGGGTGCTTAAATAAAGTATAGACTTGCCTAGCCGTCCACATTGATGATTGAAAACTTGGCTCAGTATTCGGCGCTTTCATATAATCCTGAATTTTGTTAGCTTGATTTTTTTTTTTTAATTAAGTGAAATATTTTTCTTTTATTTTAGTGGGGGGGGGGCGGGGGGCAGAGATCAAAAGTATTCTCAATTCTCAACACTAGACAAAATAAGCACCAAAATATCAGAATTAATATTGTCAGCTGTAATCTATTGTAAAGAACAGAAGATCTGGCTGAGAGCCTGGGGTGAACTGTGTTTGGCAGCTAGGTCATTACTGTATGTTTATTGATTTATTTTATTCATTTGTTTGTGATTTTAATGGTGACGCAGTGGTTGGACTTGTTTAAGGGCCATATGTATGGCAGAATAGTGCAGTTGTCAAGGTGGCGTGTCGCCTTAATTAAATACGTAAACCCGTGTGTTAGCCTGTCAGTCTAATGAGGGGCCTTTGGACGTGCAGACGGGGGGGAGAACAATGGGGCCCATTTGCCATTGTATTGACTTGTCTTTTAGTGAGCGATACATGCTGACTGCTGACGAGATCACTAGCCAGTGGTTCTGGTTCTGTTGCATGTTGCTTAGATTCCCAAGCGAGTAACCAGCACACCAGTGAATCTACTACGTCACCCCAAATGTAATCTCTCCACCACTCCCAGAAACATACAGATATCAGAATTAGAATCTTAGCTCAGTCATCCTCAGCTGTCACCCCCGACAGGAGGCGAAATTATAATGAGTTTCTTAATGAGGCAAACTGTGTGTGCGTATGTATAGTTTTATTTGTCATGTTATTTAAATGACGTTTCAGAAGCTGCCTTGTGACATCGCAGCATATGGCAGTGATTGATGGTAGTTATTGTTTCCTGTCGAGCACGAGTTTGCAGCTGATATGGGGGCGGGGCTGTGCTCCTCACGGGCTCGCGTGCTGGCCTGTCCTGGCGTGGCGCGCTCCCTCAAGCGTGCTGGCCTTCGGCGTGTCGCTGCCCTAGGCTGTGTCACTTGTGTGGAACCCTCCTGTGGCCCCCGCCTGTATCGGCCCATGCAGCGGTCCCATGCTCTGTGTGAGACGGCATGGTTCTTACGCCTGAGAGCTGTCCGTGAGCAAAATCCTTCTTTAAGGGGGTACAGACCTTTCTATTTAATATTTTTTTTTAACCAGCGTAACATTTTGCCAAGCAAAATGGGAAATACGGTGTTTTTTATGTTCCAATTCCAAGAAGACTGGAGAAACGTGTTATTCCCAGCTGAACTGTGTCAGACACGGACATGGCTGGCTGCGGCTTTATTGGTCAGCCTGAATGACAAAGACGCCTGAAAAGGTTTATAGACTTCACAGCATGCTAAAGTTGCTCTTTGGTACCTGGGAATGTTCTCTTGGCATATCACTGAATACTCCTTGGTCATTTTAAAGCCGATTTGCATTAAAATTAATTGCCCGTAATGCCCAGCATTTTGGATTTTTAAAATGACATGTTGTAAATTTCCTCTCCATTACAGCTTATAATCATGGCTTATGGAAACATATTTATGTGTGCTGCATATCCATAACACCTACTTTTGAATTTGAAGTCACCACAGGTATCTTTAATAATAATAATGTACAGCTTGTAGGAGTGTTTTTTTTTTTGGTACTTCACACACTCTTGGTAAATATGAAAGCGTATGTTTAAGGGAATTAAACCCTGTTCTTCTTTTGTTTCCCGGTAATATTAAATGCCACCCATTCCAGTCTCAGAGTATCCCATTGTATGTAGGGTAGCTGCCCAGTCACTCAGTTGAGTGGGTTACACTCCACCCTCTTTTTGTTTCCCGTCGGAAGTGATTCGTCCTTATGGTGCTGTTAGTACCGCAAGATGAGCAGCATTTCGGAAGGGTGATATCTCAAGGTGATGTTGCAGGAAGTGAAAGTCCTTGTTGGGTGGGGTCCCCTTTAGGCCGTGTCATATAGAAATAGCATAGGTCTGTTGGAGGGAAATAAAAGCAACTTATACCAACAATAGCGCTGTCTTGATGAACTGAGCAAAATACACAACTTCCGTCATGTTTTAGTGATACAGATAAGACTCGCTACATCACTCAGCTCTATGTGACCACCTGTAATATAAGCTGTGGTTGCTGAAGTGTTCAAATAATGAAAACAACTGTCTAAAGCAGTGTTTCCCAAACTGGTCCTCAGAGACCCCGAGTCGGGCCATGTTTTTGTTCTTATTGGGAAGGAGAAAAAACATGGAGCGTCTGGGGATCCCTGAGGATCAGGTCAGGGAACACTGGTAGGGAGCTGGGTGGAAGCAATAATGTGACCTGCCTGGCAGGGAGCTGGGAGGTAGCAAAAATGTGGACCGTCTGGGAGTCCCCAAGGACCCTGCTGGGAAAGACTGATCTAAAGGTATGAAGTCAACTGGCCAGGAAGCAGGGGAAGGCATAGACCACAGAAGAAACTTTCACAATTCTGGGCCAATTTTTCTTGGCTACTTCTGGTTGTTTCTGTTTTCTGTAATCAGCGGTGGCCTTAATCACACAATTGTTGTCAATGTAAAAGGAAGATCTGATCGGCTGATTTCAGCTGCACTTCCAAATATAGGGCAAATGGTAACTGGTAATCTTGTAGTGTAGCATGTCTGTGTAGCAATTTGGGAGCCTCTCTCCTGCTGTGACTATTTTCATTTCTCCAGCTGCTTCTGTGAATTTCTATCGGGTAACGTGCTTACACCAGCCTCTCGTCATGTCAGTAAAATGTTGTCAGGGCATTAACTCAGAATGAGTTTCGGTTTCTAGCTCGTTGGTGCTATTTTCCTTCACATCCAGCATGGAGCTCTGGCATCGGAGTCACTGACTCTGAACCGGATTACTTCCCTTGGCTTGTAGGCTACTCAGCAAGATCATCATCAGCAGCAGGTGACCTTCTCCCATGGGGCTGTAGTTAAACACAGATATTATAAGGTAAGGAGAAGATGTTTGACACAGTCATACCAGCTGTGTGGTTTTTATAATTGTGTTGCATGTTTTATAGATCGCCTTAAACTGGCATCCCTTGGGCTCTGGCGTACCATCAGTGGTGGCGGATGTGTTTATAGCGCACTTCCTGTCACAGGTGTTGTCTCTGACCTCTGTATTCTCTGCAGACACGTAGCCTGTATCTTCTGCTACTTACAATCCACACATCAATCCCAGGGAGCGAGTTCCCTCCACCAGCACTGCGTGAAAGCAGAAGGCTCTGCAGCGTGTTATCGCGTCACAGTATCTGATTGTACTGAAGCCCAGTGATCATGGAAATGGTTGGTGCACCTCCTTAATCTGATAATCAAGGCCGGGGGCAATCTCACTGCAATTTAAAGTAATTGGATTCAGTAATTAAGTGTGTAGCGGGCAGGGAATTGGATTGAAGGACCAGAAATTCATAATGATTCAGACTGGGAAAAGATGTTTGTGTTATTAATTTAAAACTTGGTGAAAAGCTTATGCCAGATGATGACCTCTGTTGTCTGATTATTCTGGGGGCAGATGGCCTTGCAGACATGCGTCTACACTATTTCATTCGCTAGAGCTTTTAATGCAACTCTCCGCTTCAAAATGCGATTGTGGTTAAGATGCACATGCAGCTGCAGAATTTTGTGGATAAGTTTCTCAGAGGTATGAGCTGCCTGGTAGAGGAAGGGGTGTTAATTACAATGCTGTCGAACATCATTATGATCAGCATCATGATACTTATGAAGGGGTTTGCTGTAATTTATCCTGCATTTGCTGAATAGGTATGTCATCTTTGGACAATATTGTCAGTTGTAGCATCATGCACAGACTAGCATTCTCAAATAAATATTTTTAACACAGATTAGCCTTGCCACTTTACCTCCATTAACACATTATTACAATTTTGACTGATCTTAGTAAACTGGGCGTTGCAATTTGTGTGATGGTAACTGATGCAGAAGCCCCAGTAGTCACCCCCCGCAGAAAGAAGCAGTCTAGTGAGGCCTGTTTACCCAGCTGTTGCTCCCCTCCCCACGCCCCGGCTCCAGCAGCCCTGCCCCCACCTTCTGCCCTGTACAAAGGCCTCCTCAGGCGGTCTTCACACGTTCACTCAGATTACTCGCTCCAATGCGGGACTCTCAAAGGCAGAGATGAAGTCTTGCCTCTTGTCTTCTAGACATGCACATAAGCTCCACATGGCCAGGCTGTCTTAGCCTATCATATTTCAAGTAGTGAGATTTTCCATCTAATTTTATATGACCGAACTACAGGCATATAATGGAGTATGGGAAAGACCTCTGCGCCGTAAAATAAGTCATTATTCTTTGTCACATGCTGTCTGCCTGGGCACATGCATGGTGGAGCTGGGCCCATCAAGGTGAGTTTCCCTGGAAACCATGTGACCGTCCTGCAGCGAGGCACATGAGCTGGGCAACCAAGCATTAAATTACAACAGGAATCGAAACTAGCTCGCGGAAGGCTGGCCTCATATCTGGCCTGACATATATTTGTCTGTAGCCCTTTGGAATGAATGAAATGCCCCGTGACTTACCAGAAGCTGGCCGCGTAAAGTTAAGCCCATATGGCGCCGTACAGGAGCTTCACCGCCGGCACCCCTCAGGAATCGGCGCCCTAGGCAGCCGCCTGGGTCGCCTGCATGACTGGCTGCTGATTGGTTTAGCTGGCTGTGCTGCCTGGTTGGGTTGGTGCTACATGAATGGTTGAGGGCGGCATGTCAGGGAATTGTGGTTTTCTATTTGGAGAGTGGGCAAAGAGAAGCACAGCCCTGGCACGGATTAATTAAATGAGGGAGCATGTTGAAATTGCTGCAGTGTTTATGATCCTACTGCACCCACTGATTATAACTACTGTCACAACAGCTGCACGAGTGTCACTTATTTCAATGCTGATCTGTTAGTAAGGTTCACTGTATTTCATCAGTATTTCGGCAGAGGATTATTGACTTTGTATTTATCTTCCTGACTGTACGATTGCATTGTCTGCTTGTTGTTGCCACACTTTGACTTTATCAATGAGAAGACACATGCTGTCGCTGCAGGGCTTCTCCAGAACCGCTTTAAGAAATGTTCCTCAGGACATGCGAGTCTCGAAAAACAGAAGGGAAGGGCGAGTTTGCATATGACCACAGAGGAAAGGGAGCTGACTGTGCGGTTAGGTGTTTTCCTAAAAGAAACGGAACTGCATCCTTCCATTTGTCCAGTTCTCTGTACTTTAAACGCAATGCATCTCATACAGGAGAACACTGCTAATAGTACTATGTAACAGGCTATTTTAATGTGCATGAGTGAAGGTAAATTGACATGTCAAGACAGTTTGATCTTGTTTAAAGCACCTTGATCACCTCATTGGTCTTTTTGGTGTAACTCAGGGGTGGCCAATCTTATCCGCAAAGGGCTGGTGTATATATGCAGGTTTTTGGGATAACCTTTAGGTCAGCTGTTCAAACCCAGGTGTGAGGACTCTTCAGCCAATCAGTCCT
>JAODLD010000113.1:27708514-27727630 GCA_026781065.1 Mormyrops boulengeri
AGTCCTCTAATTAGTGACCTAATTAGGGAGTTGCAGCGAAAACCTGCATACACACCGGCCCTTTGTGGATAAGATTGGCCACTCCTGGTGTAACTGATCACAGGAGTCATAAGGTTAGGTTTAGCCCCCGTTGCCTCACTGCGTATGTTTTACCTTTTCAATTTACAACAAGGTCACTTTACCTCTGAAGAAGCACAACTTACTGCAGTCGTGACTAGCTAAGGTGAATCAGATTCCTGCACACTCCTGGTGCTGTCTGCTTTTCATCAAAGCAGCTGAGATACAAAGCAGCTGAGATATGGTCATCATAAAGCTTTGTTGATCTCTGATATCTCTGAGGTGTTTTGCTCATTCAGCCATGCAGGGCTTTCTGCCATTTGATTGGCTTGTTGTATAATGGGCATTTACTGAGTAGAATTGGTGTGGCCCCCCCACCGCTTCCTTAGGAGTGAGGGTGGGAAGGTTTTCTTGTATTTTTATTCGGGCTAACAGTCAAGCTTTGAAAAGCAAATGCAAAGCTACTGTAACTAAAAAAAAACAGTAAACAAATGAATTTGTCATGATTGGTTAATTTAAAACAATGGGGAGCACTATAGCAGTTTCCTCAAATGTTAAATATGTTCTAAAAAACAAGCGAGCCGCTCACCGCGCTGTTTAGTCAGTTAAGCTTTCATCGTGTTTGTTTTTCTCTGGCTCAACAGGCACACATTTCGCTTATGTGCTTTTATTCTCCCCAGTGCCGGTCCTCAAATTTCTGTCAAACATGTGTGTTGGGCCAGACAAAAATATGACAACTTGGCAGCGCCAGCAGTGTGTGCAGGCATTGGGAACTTCTGGAAGCTTCTGTGTCGTTTGGTGTTACAGGCTGTAGATTAAGAGCATGAAGAGTTACACACATGACCAAACCAAGTGTATCATGCAGCCTGTTGTAGTATGAAATTGGTCCTTCTCCAGTTTATTAGGATGTCTGGATGCAATGAGCTAAGAGTGCATAGCAAAAACAAGCCAAATCAGTACCAAATCAACGTGTTTTTGAACAGGCATAAAACCCACCACTGATTCTTTTAAGGAATGGTGTGAGAGAGCTGCTTGGGTTATTAAATCCTGGCTTCCCTGGGGAAAATTAATTGGTCCGTGTGTGTGCTATCCACCCCCATCGCACTGCACTGATCCATAATTGATGCCATCGCCAGGTGTTACTTGTCTGGGGCGGGGATGTAGCCCCCAGGGAGCCGCTATGCTTTTGACGCTGGCTAACCAATAAGGAGGGCCCCCCACCCCTGTGGCCGTCCTGAGGGAGAGGGACATAGAATTCCCTGTTTTCAGGGAAATTTCATGTGGGAAGCACTGTTCTCCCCTCCTCCGCCATTTTTCCCATTCTGTAAGGTGCGGCCTAACGAGGGAAAGCTGGAAAACACGACTCCAAGGCAGCTAGGGCCTCAACTCAGGCTGTTTATTTAAGCCTGTGTATTGTAGGTAATGTATGACTGGCACATGGACAGATCAAGGGCGTATCCAATGAGGAGGGGGATGATGGTAAATTATGCATATCTAACCAGTAAATTTGCAGTTTGAGTAATTTTGTCAAAAGAATGAGAAGGACTGGCAGCCATTTAGCATGTGCTTTTGTTTCTTAGAATGAAGAACATGACGAGTTCAGCATTACAGAACAAATGCTGACATCATCTCTAACCATCCCTGAGAAGAGTGCATCCCCTGGATGGCTGTGAGAGATTTAAATGCCTGTTTGTTTACTGTTTAGGTTTTTTGTGTGATATTTTTTGTCACCTTTAGTAATGTGTGTGGTGAGACGCCCGTGTCTGTATGTGAGATGCTCCTTGGAGATGGCATTCAGGCTGTGTGCTTCCTGTCAGTGTTCATCAAGATAGTATAGAGGAATGAGAATTAATCCTGAAAGAGGCTGCCTTTTCATTCACCTTGGCTCCCGTCAGAGAGGCATGCTAACGGACGTGGACATGAGTGGAAAAGGGGATTTCAGAGCGATTCAGCCAAAGGGCTCACAGCCAGGGGGACACGTCTGCTCAAAACAGACAGTGCTGCGGAGGACAGAGGGAAGAGGAAGGTGAAGCTCTCAATGCAAGATGTTAAGATTGCAAGCCTCAATGTTTGTTGGACTAAGAGGCAGAATCTTCCACCCCTTGCTGGAAAGAAGAAGACCCGCCCCCCCCAATCAGGATTCCACTGGTCCGTCTCTCCAGAGGTTCCACCTTCTGTCACTCTTTTTGTTTCTCATTGCATCCCTTCTTCTTCCACTGGCCATGTGTCATTCCGCTTTGTTGGCCACAGATGCACTATTTTCACCTCCTCTGGGCAACATCAAGCGGACCCTCACGATCATTAATATACCATGCTATAGAAATCTGTCAAAGCCATTGATTCTCTGTCATGGTTAAGTGGAAGAAAGAAAAGATTGAGTGTTCAGAGGGCCTGGTGTGTATGTGTCTCTGCACACGTGTGCCTGCGTGTGCACACTTACATTTACCGTATGCTGTAATGTAAGTCAATTAATCAGAGCAGTCTACTCTCTGTCATTGCCCCCATTCTGTGAACAGCAGGGGGCATCAACTGGAGAATCTTATGGGCCCCATTGTCTTTCTAATGACATTTCCCAGCCCTTGTTCCAAGGATTGGCATGTGTGTCTGGGGGGGGGAGGAGGCCTTGTCACACCCCTGCCTTCACATGTACTCCCTGTGTACATTGATATGATAACCCATCAGAAGTATTGTCAGATCTGGGCAGCATTGAAGCGTAGATAGGAAGGAATTTCCCAGCAGTTACAGAGACGATGGTTTATATTTTTTCTAAAGCATATTTAAGCGAGCTTTCGCCTGTGTGACTGATACATTTGTTATTATTGCTTGTCCAGATTTCACACACAGATTTCTTTTGACTTTTAATGAGCATTCATAAGAAGCGTTCCCGATTCAGCGATAAAATGCGGCATTCTGCAAGACAGCCTCACAAGTTCACTGGCCTTGTGGTTGGAATCTCCTCCCTTGTGTGTTTGGTCCACAGATCAGTCAAAGGACCTCTCTGTCTGGCACTCCTCCTTAGAACCGGACTGGGGCACTGACCCTGGAGTGTGCTGGCGTCCTGCCCAGGGAGGCGTACTCGGAAGGGGGGAAATGCGACAAAGCTTGAACTTGACTTTTGACAGAAGGGACGCAGAAGCACATTCATGGCAGGGAGCTCTGTGAGACCCCATAGAGTAGCGATGCTTTAATCGATAGCTTCTTCCACATGGCTGGTCTGTCGACTGCATGTCCTAATGAAGGTTGTTTACATTTTTTACATTAGCACGCTTGCTTAGTTTGCTAGAAGGGGAGCCCAGAGGGTCTCTGAGTCACGGTCTTCTGTTCAGCCTACAGCTGTTTTTCGGCAGTGGTTCCATTTCAGAGAATCGTGGATCATGCTAACTGGGAGCACCATGGCAGTGACAGGCTCTCGGCCAGCGCGTTTATCTGTGATGAGCCGTGCGTTGTTCCCCTGTGTGGGCTGGTGGCATGTGATACTCACTGCCCCCTCATCTGGAAGGGGTGCCTTGTGGTCAGGGTGTGAGATTTTACAGCTCTCTGTGATCTCAGCTAAGACCTCTCTCAAGCGTTTCGTATTCCCCTTTCCGTTTTTATCTAGGGGCCAATAGGTGACAAGGTTAAGAACAGGACTGACCACATACCAAGGACTCGCAGTCTGGATTTTACCACGCCTTGCCAGTGCTGTCAGTGCTGAGAGAGTAGGTTCAATATTGTGCCTTAATGCATATTCTTTGGAGCCATATGGGAAACCCCTGATGTTATCAGAAGAGGGAGTTTTTAGATCACTATATCACATTTATGTCACTAATGCACACAAATTTCAGTTCGGTCATGACCTGGGATTCCTGTGTGTGTGTGTGAATCTGCCTGTGTCCCTCTGTGTTTGTGTGTATCTGTATTGATGCATAGAAATGGAGGGCCACATCTCTATGACTTTTTGGTTTGTTTGTATTTGGAATTTTTGCACAAGACTCTTTAAACTGAGCAGCGTGAACGGAGCCGAAGGATCTGGCATTTATGGGACCTGTCGGGGACTCCATGAGTTCAGACCAACAGCAGGTCAATGTACACCTAAAACATGAATGTGTACATGGATATGTAGGTACCCAATGTACCTTTCTTTCCTCAACATATATGCCTTTACTCCCTTGCTGAGGCTTCAGGCACATTTTGAGCATACAAGGATATGAAGCTATAAACAGCCATTTTCTAGAGTGAGAAATAAGCCAGTGACTTTCTGCTTACCCTGACAGACTGGGGGCTTGTAATCTGTGCTTGATGGGATGGCTGGAATAAAGCTCTTATACTGAATGGGGGGGCATTGCTGAGGAGTAATGGGTGATAAGGAGTGAGGGGGCAACTTGGATAGGGTGCTCAGGTGCGCTGAGCAGGAGAAATCAAAGTTAAACTCCCTTTATTTGGATTAAGAAACACCGCAGGCTTCCTTCTTTCGTGAGGCCTGAGACTTGATTATTTCGGTAATCCGTCTCGTGAGGCCAGCTTTACATTTTCTGGCAGTTTGCCGTTCTTCGTTCATTAATGCGCTCCAAAGATATCAGAGTTTGGCCTCTTTGTGTTGGACCTAATCATGTTTATGGGTTTCTGTGAAATGCAAACACTCCATTTTTGAGTTATACACATACGTGTTGTTGAAACTATACTTTATGTATCTGCTATGTAAACTGTTTCACCAAACCAGAATTTAGTTACAGCAGAAGTGACAATTAGCATTTATTGATAAAAGATGACTTTGATGATAATGTTGTTTGCTATCACATCTGCAAAATGCAACATACCTCTTACTTGTACTGCAAGGCAAACTCAGCAGCGTATCAAAGAGAAGAGAATGATAAGTAAAATGTAAAGAACGTGGTAATACGCCGTGTTGGAGGATGTAGACTTTATGTGACTAATATTGCTTAAACTTTAAGGACGACTACAAAACGAAATGTTGCAGTAGTAGTGATGGCGTCTTGGGCCCAGCCGTCAGCAGTGTGTCTGGCTGTGGAGAGAAAGTCAAACGCATCGAGCGTTTCTCTTACCTTGGCCGCGACATCTATCTCTTTGGTGACTCTTACTATGAAGTCAGCAGACAGATTGGGAGAGCATGGGGGTCCACGAGGTCGCTGGAATGGGCTGTGTGGTGCCCCCGGTATCTTTGTAAGAGGACAAAGGTCCAAGTCTTTTGAGTTCTGGTACTCCTTGTTTTACTGTTTGGCTGCAAGACATGGATGCTATTCAGTGACCTGAGACGACAACTGGACTCCTTTGGTACTGTGTCTCTTTGTATTGAACGAGTTGTTGCCCAGGGAGTCTCAAATGAGGCAAATTACCTGCATTGTGAGGGACTGTCAGTTAAGGCACTGCGGCCACGTGACAAGTTTCCCTGAAGGTGATCTGGCTCACGGGAACCTCACTACTGAGGACACGTTCGGGTGGACCAGGCCGAGTGAATGCCAGCGTCCCCTTGCTGGCCATTTCTGGAGGGTGGGCCTGGACTGCTTGTCAGCCTGGGGGGGCACCACCTGAAATCCTGAGGTGTTTCGTCATGTGGTCAGTGTGGCAACGGGCTGTACCGGTGCCTGCTCCCCAACCTGACCTGACCAGTAGTAATGGTAAGATAGCATTTCTGCTTTTTGTTGGATAAGAGACAATGTTACAAAGGATGGAAAAGATAAAAGATGATTTTAGTGACCCAGCCAAATTCAGGCAAGGTATAAACAACCATATTAATAACAAGTTTAAGTTTTGGTGCACGTTGGTATCCTAATATTTATGTTATATTTATGTTATACACATTCCCTATAATACTTAAGTTTATAGGTTCAGGTCAGTCCAGTCTTCCAAGATCAATGCAGACTTTATTAGAGCTTGAATGGTCCGAGAGAATGTAGAGAGGTCTGAATTGTATGAGAAACATAAATGACAGATAACTTATAAGGCAAAGCAAAAGAAAGTACATGGAGAGAAGCACAGCGGCAATATAATGTTCGGCCAGCTGGGAATGAGGAGCAATCTGGAGAATCTCACATCCACCAGCGAGAGAATACGCACTGAAGAGTGTCCAGCATCCTGTGAGTGTTCAGCAAAGCCCCAAAACCTGCTCTCTACGCTGCTCCTGACCTTTTGGCTGCATTGCTGAAAGGTCATGTTTCTCAGAGGCATTTTTTAGACTGAAACCACCATAGACAATTTGTGTAGTTTTTTTTTTTTTTAAATATATGCATAAATACTCATTACGGAAACCATTGGAGAAGTACAAAGACAGTCACTGTGAGAATACACACTTGTGCATGCTGCATATTACTCTAGACAGCCATGCTAATATTTACATATTCGGCGGCTCCCTTGTTGCTTGGTCAGAGCAGACAGAAAGCTGCCTGTGTGCTGAGCAGTCGTACAAGGAGGCTCTATAAGATTCCAGTAATGATGCAGGTTTGTCAGCACTGCCCATTTTGAAGGACAAGGCTGTACCTTTGAAAGTGACTTTTATGCATCAAAAGGGAAAACAAACAACCTTTCAGTGTTTCAATGGATTCCAAAAGCGAAACGGACGACTGTGTTAGTGAACCGACAGCCAAAACTTTGCACGTTAACTCTGACTTTAACGCTGTCTGCTCCATGAAGATATGTTACTCTGTTACAGATAGCTCATCTCTGAACAGGAAGTGTGCTTCTTACTCATACATGTGACTAGGGTTGCTTGATCCTGGCAAAAATCATAATCACAATTATCATGGTTAATACTCAGATCACGATTATTTCACACGATTATTCATTGGCTTTGGAAATATCATGTATCTATTGAACTTTTAAAAAAACTTGTCTTTTTAACAGTGGATTTCTTTGAGCTCTAAATATAATTCAACTGAGAAACAAATAAAAATGGGCTGGAAAGGGGTTGCGCTGTATTTATATTGCAAGACATAACGGGAGCATCATTTTGAAACGAAATGAGGCACAATAATTGTTTTGTCTTGATTGTTTTGATAATCGTTGGAAGCCGAAATTGTAATTCAAATGAAAATTAGATTAATTGCCCAACCCTAGTTACAGTATATATACTTTCTCCCATCTATTCTCACAACTGCCTGAGCTGCTGAAATAAAACGTCCCTTTCTGCTGTATTGAATCTTGGTATGTGGCTGAGTTAGGGACCTAAGTGGGTCATTACTTGATCGATCAAGTTCCACAGTCTCCTATGATCCCTTTTGGTAAACTAGCATCTGAAGTGTGCCGAGTACTTTCACAAATATAATGGGGGCTCAGAGTATGACAAGGAGCAACATTTTTATATTAGTTATTGAGTTAATAGAGTTATCCTAGTCTGTTTGAAAAAATTTGCATTAAAATGAGTGGAACTGTCTGGTTAAATGACAAGGGTCTCAGAAATGGCATTCCTTAGCTTGATTTTTTAATGTTCATTCTTCTCCTCCCTTTCTAGAGAAACTAGAAAATATGTTGAATAGGAAGTATTCTTTCAGAGGAAGAAAAAGACCATACATCTCTTGTAGTTTGAGTGAACTTCTACGCCTGTGCACAGTACATAAAAGTATGAGAAATAGAATGAGATTTAATACAATGGTGAAGCATTCTGTGCATCCCTGGGAAGGATTTTGGTAGCTGGTTCCTACCCCATTGGGCCCATATTTTGGTCAGTTGGAGGCAGTGTACACACAGTGGCTTATTGTCCTTGCGCTGCTCTGTGCGGTCGCTGTGTTCTCCAGATGGGCACCCCTCCCACATGCGTTTACTAGAACTGTCACCGTCTTTGTGGCGCTCCTGTTCCTCGTTGGCCCGCCACTTTTCTGATGATCTCTTCCATGGCCTCACTACCACTGCTCCTTTCCCCCAATTTAGACATTTGAGCTTTTTGTGTTTTTTTCCCTGCGGTGTCAGTATTTGTGAAGGAAATATTTGCGTTACATGTTCTGTTGGCTGCCGAGGGACGTTGGGCCTGGAAACTGGGATGGTTCACACTACTGATACAGTGGAACGAGTATGAAAGTGTCATACAGTTTGTCATTGAAATGGAAGTAGGATAGGTTAACACCATAAGTTTATTACTTGAAGATTAGTCAGTTGCGGGGGGGAGCACAGTGGCACAGTGGTTAGCACCATTGGCTCACACCTCTGGGACCAGGGTTCAAGTCCCTGACATGGCTCCATTCTCCCCATGTCATTGTGGGGTTTCCCTTGGATACTCCAGTCCCCCCCCCCCCAGTCCAAACATGCTGAGGTTAATTGGTGTTACCAAATTGCCCATAGGGGTGAGTGTGCCCTGTGATGGGTTGTTCCCTGTCTTGCACTCATAGGCTCCAGACTCCCTACAACCATGATAAGTAGGTACAGAAAATAGATGGATGGATGGATTATTTAGTACATCCAATGAATTATGAGATGGGTTTGTACTCTACACTCGGCAAAGAATGTATTTGACTGTAACCTGTAGACACTGTAGTGTGTAGCATGTGGTTGTATGGATGGGACCCGCCACCAACAATCATGCTGCATTTAAAATCACTAAGGTCACACATTCTAAGGCTTAGTGGAACAGTGACTGAGCCAGCTGATCTTTTCTACATGCTTTATATATTCCGCTGTAGCTGCATGATTCGCTGTTTGTAGGATCAGGCTGTTTGCGTTAACAAGCAGGTGTACCTAATAAAGTGGCCACTAAGTGTGTGCTATGCTTGCAAACTGAAAGGGGTATCTTTTCAAACTCTTTTTTTCTGCAAATCTGAGCAGGGACTGTCTTCATCAGCACCAGTAACGTGCTGTTGTATTACAGTGGTCATTGAGAAGGATTTGGACGGGTTGGGACATGGATGAAAGTAGTGAGTGCAGGGGCCAGTCAGTGAGGATGTCTGAGGCTCTCCCTTTCATCTGGAGACCATGGCCTGTTGTCAGGGCAACTGGAACACCAAAGGGCATTTTTAGTATGCTCTGCGGCATGAAAGAGGGATCCTTTTTTGAATGAAAGGACGTGTTGTGGTAAGCAGTGTACGCAGCGAGTGTACAAACATGAATAAGCATGTCCTGGGAAAATAAAACGAACCACACACTGAAGCATCGTCACTGAAACAGTGGCCTGTTGTAAACTCAGTCAACTTAAACAGTAATTAGGGCAAAAACCTTCTTATCGTACTCGAACCATATTTGTGCTGCCATTTTTCAATCACATCCTTATGTCTACCTGCAGTTAGCCGACAGGGTAAGTGGTACCTATCAAGGAGTCACCTGTACAGTGCTTGCATTGCAGAATGCTTCTTCCTGTTGCTGCACTGGGTATCTCTATCCAGTGCTACCCACTGAGCTCCCTCTGCACCACACACTACCTTGGACACAGTGCAGGACACCGCCCAAAGTGCTAGCCTAGGAGCCGGATGGTTCACCTTTCTCAGCCACTCGAACATCTCGCTGTCTTCTGGACATCCTCTCAAGGATCGACATTGAAACGCCATTCCAATTTATTTGCAGACGTATTTGCCCACTGTAGCTTTTTTAAAGAACCCCCATCTGAGAGTCAGAGCCCCCATCTGAGAGTCAGAGCCCCCATCTGAGATTCAGCACCCCCACCTGAGAGTTGGAACCACCATCTGAGAGTTAATGCCCCCGTCCGAGAGTCAACACCAGTGTGTGAAGTATGGGAGGGTCCGGGGGGGTCCGACACCCCCCGATTAACCCATGAGACCCCCTGAAAGCCTCAAAAGCAAAATTTTAAGGGAGTCTCAAGATCGGTATTGCGCATCAATAGGGAGATGGGGACCCCCCCGAATATTGAGGGGTATTTCGCACACTGGTCAACACCCCTGCCTGAGAGTCAGAGCCCCTACCTGAGAGTTATTGCCCCCATCTGAGAGTCGGATGCTTCATTTGAGAGTCAGTACCCCCATCTGAAGGTTAATGTTCCCATCTGAGAGTCAGTGCACCATCTGAGAGTCAAAGCCCCCATCTGAGAGTCAGAGACCCCATCCTAGAGTCAGCACCCCATCTGAGAGTCAGAGACCCCATCCTAGAGTCAGCACCCCATCTGAGAGTCAAAGATCCTATCTGAGATTTAGAACCCACATCTGAGAGTCAGCACCCCCATCTGAGAGTCAAAGCCCCCATATAAGAGTTAGACCCCCCATCTGTAAGTCAATGTGTCTATCTGAGAGTCAGCACCTAATCTGAGATTTAGCACCCCCGTCTGAGAATTAGCGCCCCAATCTGAGATTCAACACCCCCATCTGAGAGTCAGCGCCTCATCTGAGAGTTAGCACCCCCATCTGAGAGTCCTCACCTACGTCTGAGAGTAAGCGCCCCCATCTGAGAGTCAGTGCATCACTTTTTCCCACTTTTTAAATTTTCACAGCAATCGTACACAAATTGCGGATACTGCATGAGGTTGGCTTCCAGCCCCTATTGCAGGCTGTTGGTACTACTGATGTACTGTTTTTAATGTAAGGATGAGGCAGATGGGTGATAATCTGACCTGCTTCAGAACTTAATCAAATAAAAGCATCTAATTGTGCAATCTCAAGGGCTGACGGTGATAGACAGACACTTGGATACAAAACAAGCCCCTGACATGGCAGTGTGGTTTATTTAGCGTTTCAGCTGAGCATGGGGTTAGGAAAACAGCCCACGCACCGCACCACATGACCTCCTCCACGTCAGCTGAGATGTGAGTGCATTCTTGATGATAACAACCTAAATTTGGCTTTACTCATACATGGTGTCTAAAAACAGCCATCTGTGGTTTCATCAGCAGGATGGGCAGCTGTCCTAGCGGTACAGTCAACAACATCCCTGTTACTTCATTACTTTATGAAGTTTATTTCATTTAGTTTATGTGAATGAATTATAAATGATTTTGTTATATTTTTGCATCTCCTGCCTGTCCTGGGTTGTAATTGCTTGGAGCATTTTATGGTTAAATCTTTGAACAAAGGTAACAGTTAAGGTGATGCAAAGTTTTCAGAGAAATGCTGTGGTTGATCACATGCTTGAAAGGAAGCCTGGTGATGTTGCCCGCCCCCTTTGCACTGTGGGTGGAGTCAGTCCCCTTGCCTCTCATTGACTGTGCTATGCAGGAAGTGCTTGCAAGCCTCGGTCCTGATGGCTTTCAGTGTATACAGACTGAGCATTTAAATACCCGACTAGACAAATTAATTTTCTTATCCAGTGTAGTCTTTTTGTCTGCTGCTGTTTGAAAACCAATAACCCAAGAGCACTGACTTTGAGAACTATGGGGAAAGATGAAGAAGACAGTCTTTTCCTTCAAATTGAAGATACCACCCTCAAAAAACCAGCTATAAGTTTCTAAGAGGACGGTTTTTTTCTGCTTCACCAGCTGGTGTACAGAGGAGCCACAAAAGCAGTGACAGATGTACCATGCTCTCCAGTGACTGTCTTCATTCCACCAATTATGCTGATGGTGTTCAGTGCAGCATAGGCTCTTTAAACTTTTATACCGCCCTGGTTGGCGTGTGCTTGTGCTGCTGCGCGCAGTATGATGAGATCACTCATCGTTAGCATTGCTAATGGCGCTCTCCTGGACAGTGGGAGGGGCTTAAGACTGACCCTCTACAAGTTAGTCATCAGCTTACCCCTGAAAGTAGCCCCCCCTTGGAAGGGGCTGAGAATAAACGCTGGTCCCTCTTTAATTATTGAGAAGGTTTTTCAGTAACCCCCATAAACTGGAGAAACCAAGTCTGCTTATACAAAAGGGGACGTTTAGGTTGGTGTGTAGCAGCACGCCTTGTGACCTACAGATGGCTGCGAGCTGCAGGCCTGGCAGGCGGGCATTTGTGGCTCGTGTGCCTTTCCTGTGGTTGTCTCTTCACTTATTTATCAGTGTGAAAAGCGTGACTGCAAGGTGGCAGTCAGAGGATTGACGGAGCGAGCCTCTGAGACGACAAGGTAATCCTGCTAGGCTAGCACTGAGCCCAGACCTGCGCAGGCCAGAAAGTTGCTGGATGTTGCTCTTGCATGTCTGCCTGACTCCTGAGACTTGTTCTGATTTGTTTGCTTTGTTTTTGAACAAAAAGGGAGTGTTTCTGGAAGGCGGGGATGGACAGGAGTTATTTTTAGAGCATTGCTGTAAGTTTGTGACATACTTGGTGTATGAGGAAGGATGCATGAAGGATATGGTGACAGCGAAACCAGGGAGACTTTTCCCATGATAGAGAGTTAGAGGTCAGACTGTGGAAACGGCCTGTAGAACATTCTCTCTCCTCCCCCAGACCTCTCCTCATTCGAATGTATGCTTTTTGGGCGACCTGAGAAAAAATGAATAATTTTTGAGGCACCAGCTGTTACATCTTTGTTTTTTTTTTTTAATTAGCTATTGTAAGACGACTCCTTTGTCCTATTTTTGCAATTGTTAAGAGTTATATCGGAGGTAAGACAGTTTTTGTATAACTAAATATGTATACAAGTCAGGGTCAAGTCTATGTATTTGTACAGTTTCATCTCTGATATGTTTAAAGTGCTTTATCGTTTCCGGCTGCTTTTCTGAGCTGTTTGTTAGATGGTGAGAGAGCTGTCAATGGACCACAAACCTCTCTATTCCATGGGAAAGATTCCTCACTGCAACTCTAACCACTGGTAATTAAGAGGTGACCCACCCAGTCAGAAAATTACCCCTCTCGAAATGATAGGTTGTTTTGTTACTTTGTCCCTGTCTTGTAATTGAACCAGTAGAAGGTGTTTGTTTTGCACCGAGCCTCAAAAACATTTAATGTGATTCAAATTCATCTGGCGAGAAATACAGGGTTCGGTGGTGGTATTGCCATGATCGCGTTGCTGCGACTGGTACACCGGGTCAGTCAATCCTATAGGCAACACAGGCACTAACTTCTGAGGGGTGCTGACTTAGCAAACGATGGGGCGCACCGTCTGAGACAAAGTGAAAATGACTTGCCCATGCCTCTGGAAACAGTCGCACTCTGCGGTGCCAAAACTGAACAGCTACGCTGCCCTGCTGGCAGCCCTATTGCTGCTGTTCTTGTTTTGGCTCCTACCCTCCGGCTTATGGCTTCATCTCCAGCTGCCGCCAGGCTGGCTTGACTCTGATGCAGGATATGAGCTCTGACACCCCCCTGACTGCTATTGGGCTTCCTCCTAGTACCCAGGGCAGCCCTCTGAAAGGATGCAATAAGTAAAATGACTAACCTAGGGTGATGGAAAAAAAGACATCTTCATGTAATTGTGAGATATTGCTCAAGTTCATCAGCTGGGAGGCCTCATCTGGGCTGGAGCTATTGTCTGAGCATTCTATAAATAACCATCTGGATGGCAAAACAAAGACATCAGCAGTCCAGCCCAGTCAAGGAAGCCGAAAGCTGTGACGCGAAGAGGTTTGTACCTTTGGACTTGCTCATTATACAGCATTTGATACAAGTAAATTCTTTTTAATTTCTGCTGCAATTCACCACTGCTGTGACATCATTCTTGGTGGAATTAGCAGGCAGGATGTGAGCTTGTGCGTTTTGAAGTTGTTTTGGGTAGGCTTCCACTAATGAGACTAGTCTTTCCTGTTCTCTAATCATTTCTTTTTTGTCTTCTTCAGTATAAAATTATTGCTCAAACATCACTTATCATTCTTGGCTGGGAACTTTGGCCTGTTAGAACTTACGTTGTGCCGGAAGGTGGTCAGAACAGCTGTGGAGAACATAGAGCTAGTGGTGTTAGCCTGCTTTGCAGCCAATGGGTTCCTGTGCTTAGGGTAATTAATACGGATCCTTCCCAGAATTCTCGCTGACCCCCCTGTGTTTCCTGGTACAGTTCTTGTTGACTTGAGTCTGCGTAAGATGTGCCCCTACGACCTCTCTGTAGTGACTCATTTACGACCCCTCAAACCTCAGTTTCAGAATCCGTTTAACTTCCAGGCCTGCAGCTGCTCCATAGAATTTGCCTGTGAAAGGTCTGCATCCTGTTTCCAGCACGCTCTGAAAGAGCATTAAAAAAATCCACAGACCTCCTGGTTATTCGGGGAGGAGCCATGAGCTGATTATAGCGTATAATTTATTTGAGCTTTCTCCAATTAATTGCACATCGGCTAATATTGTTCTGACTTGATTTTGTGGTTCTAATCAATAATAGGGACAATGGGTTGGGTTTCACTTGTGAGAGTGAGCGGTCCCAGAAGAGTCCTGCTAATTATTCCCATGCCGAAAAGTGCTTGATTGTTGTCCCTGAGAAGGGCAGAACATTTCATAATCACTATAAGTGACAAATGTGAAGACTCACTGCCACAATGGTCCCATGGCTCACTGCTTGCTCTCATAATTCACCAGGCCATAGTGAAAATACAGAAGCTGTTCTAGGATGTTTTCTTAAGTGATTGGGGCACACAATTACAGTCTCTCAATATTCATAAGTAGCAGTTAAGATTTCCGTATGATAAAAGGGAGCTGTCAACGTTCACTGGATATGCAATGGTGTAGCTTCATTCAAACGTCTTCTGTCATCACTATTGAATACATGACGTGTGATGATCTATATTGGCTGATTAGTAGGGCTGGGAGATACAGAACAAAAACCGTATCTCGTTATTTTCTCTGAAGTGGGCTAAATGTTTAGTTTTAAGTCAAAAATACACGTGAAAGATCACAAACACTGTTATTAAAACACTGTGTGATCAAAACAAAATGCAAATACAGGGTTTCCATCCATTTGCAAATATACAGCTTTTCGGTATAGATATATATTTTTATTCCAAATAGTCTCAAAATAAAGACAAAAATAAATGATGATATAAATAGATATATCTGTGTTGCATGCGTCAAATAAACGACATGGCTCCAGTTTTACGGAGTACACAGAACAAAAGGCACATTGAATTTGCATATATAAATACAAAAATACACTATAAAAATATAAACTCTAAACCTAAGTATATTGCAAATTGCAAATTCTGACATTTTTATCCTCTGAGACACCTGGCAGTTTTTCTTTAAACGAAATGAACCATGTAACAATGACTCTTTGCCATTCCCCTTCATCCACTTCCCAGTGAGTCGCTAAGTGAATGATGTGCTTTTAGCTGTGAATTCTGGGATTCTGTGCAATGTTATGACCAAAGATCTCATGCTGCTTACAACCAGGAAGGAATTATTGGTGTCTATTCAAACTCTTTAACAGACTCCTAATTTTAACACAATAAAAGTATATTGATATAAATGATATTGTCTCAACCTATATCTTGTTTAAGAATATATTGATATACCATAAAAAACCAATATACTGTCCAGCACTGTAAGTATTTGTAATACATTTGTATAGCAGGTAGCAGTTGCAGTTTCTGACCCATAGATGATTATTTCAAAATGTAAATGAAATGCCTAAGTGGAGGACGGCCCTTTGTGTCTGGTAATGGCGCCTCTGTCAGGCCATATGTATCACTCGCCCCCGGCAGATGCTAAGTGCACCTTTGTACCTCTGGGACAGAATCACACACCATATTATTATTAATTTCCTGCACAGACACATTTAGATGCATTAATATACTCATTTTAAGCAGATTATGTTCTTTTTTTTTAATATCTGTGCAGCCAAACTGAGTATGTGCTTACTTATCTCCAGCGGCTACCTCCTAGGTGTTGGACTAGCAGCCATTGCAGCGCCCCTGTTGTCTCCTGACTTAAGCCAACTGTGTCCTTTGAATGGGGTCTGATGGTGTGTCTGTAAACTTCACATCCAAACAAACAGCTGTGTTGACTGGCTTGGAGGCATTGGCCTGACGTTTCTGTGAGAACATAAGGCAGCGAAATGATTTTCCAGAGAAACTGCCGTCTGTAGACAAACCCGAGTTCTGGTGTCCACAAGAGAAAATAGTGCACTATTACTGGCAATCACTTACTGAATCAATGAATTAAGGCTGCACAAACTCTCTTACCACTATATTGTTCTAATTTATATTTCTGCTTTACTTACAAACACTGCGGGTTTGTAAGTAACTTCCATTACTCTCCAGTACTGGGTCAGCTGGGACTGAAGACTCTGTCTCTCACCAGCTGTCTGCCTGGTGCATTCTAATAAAACAAACACACTTTAGGGACAGTGCTGTTATTGGCTTAGTGATGGTTAGCTGAGAAAACCTAACATAGCCAGTACATGCAACACCTGTATGGGAAAGGCAGGTATGAGAATTTGGGTAACTCTGATCTGAGTTTTATTTTGACTTTACTGAATTTACCTCTGTCTTATTATAGGAAGTCATTTAATAGCTGTAAAATGTTTGGCATTTGTTGTAAAGGTGTTGTGACGATAATGATGTGCGGTTGTGTTCTGTGTTCTTTTGCAGAGCCTGTCGATGGAGGTAAATTTTTAACTAAATCATGTAGCTGGATGGACAGAAGGGAAAAAATACCGCTTTAATACCCAAATTAGAGACAAATGGTGAGAAGCATCGATTTACTTTTTTGCCTTGGTTTTTTGTGTGTTGTATTTATCTGTAGTGTTTCATTGATGTGTTGATGACTGCTGAGAATTTAAAAATGTAATGCAAAGCAAAGCGAAATCCAAGAAATCAGAAGCCAATGGCAGTCACTCAGTTGTGGATCTTTTGTGTACCTCCCCTGTGCCTAGAATGTTCGGCATGCCGCCAGGGATGGTGCGGAGCATCGCCGTGCTGGTGCTGCTTTCCCTGCTAGGCAGTAGTGTGCCGGCGGGCGCCGGCTACCCCTCCTTCTCCCGCAGTGACACCGTTTTCGAGCACCTGGCCCTGCACCCTAATCCGGAGGTGGGCACGGTTTATTTGGGGGCTCGCAACCGTCTTTTCCAGCTGGACCGAGACCTGAGGGAGGCACTGGAGGTGCCGACGGGGCCGGTGAATGACAGCAAGGAGTGCCTGCCCCCCATCACGGAGACCAACTGCCCCCAGGCTCGCATCACCAGTAACCACAACAAGTTGCTGCTGGTGGACCGCTACTCCCAGGAGCTGATCAGCTGCGGAAGTGTCAATCAGGGCATTTGCGAGAAGCGCAGCCTGGCCTCCATCCAAGAGGTGCTTTTCTCGGCTGAGAGGCCCGTGGACACACAGTATGTGGCAGCCAATGACCCCTACATCTCCACTGTGGGTCTGGTGGTGCGGCCACGTGCCAAGGTGCCAGTGCTGTTCGTGGGGCGGGGCTACACCAGCAGTCACCCGCCCATCTCCACCCGCAACCTGGCTTCCGAGCCCCTGTTCTCCTATGAGGAAACAGCCAAGTTGGCAGTGGCCGGCCGGCTGTCTGAGTATGACCACCACTTCGTCACTGCCTTCTCCCGCCATTCCCACGTTTACTTCCTCTTCTGCCGGCGGGATCTGAAGTCCCCATCGCGAGAGTACAAGACGTATGTGTCACGCATATGCCTGGATGACGCGTCCTATTACTCATATGTGGAGGTGCCCCTGGAATGCCGCTCAGCACGGCGGGGGGTCAGTTACAGCCTTCTGCAGGCAGCGCATCTGGGCCAGCCGCGGGAGGCTCAGGGCAGAGAGGTGCTCCTAGGGGTGTTCTCCACCCGCCTGAGCTCCTCCGGCTCCCCCAGCGAGGACTCGGCGCTATGCGTCTACTCCTTGGATGACCTGGACCAGCAGATCAACACCACACGGGACGTGTGCTACACTCAGGATGGCCGGACCCAGGGGAGCACAGAGGTGGCCTACATTGAGTACGAGGTCAAATCCAACTGCGCCAACCTACCCTTGGTGAGGCCTACCTTTCCACCTGTAACCTGAACACATTTCACTGATTTCACATGTAGCCAGAGGTGGACATTTCTGGTCCAGAAAATAAAAATCCAGACCAAGATTTTGTTTCAGTCAACACGTTGAGTACTCTGTGACTGTGACTCTATATACTCAGCTGGTTGGTTGAAACAAAATCTTGGTTTGGATTTTTATTTTCTGGGATTGTACAGGCAGTGACAGGTGAAATTTTACAGTGTCCTCTGTGCATTTAAACATGGTCTCTTTGGATGTTACATTTGATGTTGTTTTGCCAAAGTAATTTGATTCCAAATTGTTTTTGTTAATGGTGCTTAATTGATACTTTTTGCTCAGCATAGTCAGAAGCCAGTGAGGCACGTGGTATTTAATGACCCCCGTCGTAAGCTGAAGAACATGGGCCGACCCGCCACCTGCGTACTCGCTGTTCTGTAGGTGCAGAAAGAGGACAGCAACCCATTAACAAGAAAAGCCAAATAAAACTCATTTTCCCTGTTTTTCCTGCAGCTGGAATCCCAGCGAAATAACTCAGATTTAATTTTATAAATAAGATAAAAACAAAACCAGGTTTCATACAACCCCCAATGAGCTTTTTGCCAGCTTTTATACTGCTCATGGGAGGCTGAGGATTATAGACCGGAAGTGGCAAAGGGATCATCTCTTTCAATGGAAATATTGCAATATGTAAATGAACAGAAAAAGGGTACTTATATTAACCTGATTGGAGAGAATGGTCAAACACTGTAGAGACAGTAGACAACTTTTTAAGTGGTTTGTACAAAGTAAATTAATGTGAGGGTGTTAATGCTCACATAAAATGCTAACCACTAGAATATTCTTTGAAGTCCGGGTCAGTTGACTGGTATGTAGCACCCATCCCACTCTTGGTGCATACAGAATGTCCTGGTGTCAGCAAAGGCCGGTATTATAATGAGGCTTGACGTTCCCTCGTGGTGCAGATACTACAGACTCAGACTGTGTTTGCCCACCCCCTCCCCCAGAACACCCTGGCGGCCTTCCCCTGCGGCTCGGACCACACCCCCAGCCCCATGGCTAGCCGCGTGCCTGTGGAGGCAGAGCCGCTGTTCTACAGTGCTTCGGGGCGCCTGACGGCTGTGACCGCCAGTGTCAGGGAGGGGCACACTGTGGCCTTCCTGGGAGATTCCAGGGGAAACCTGCAAAAGGTAAGCGGGGGCACCCGCTGCCTCAGGGGCTGTCCTATTCAAAATGCCAAGGTGCCTGCACCTCGGCTAACAGGAGTGTGTGTGTGCGTGTGTGTGTGTGTGTGTGTGTGTGTGTGTGTGTGTGGGGGGGGGGGGGTGTTGTATTTAACACACTGTGTAAACACAATGTGGTAA
>JAODLD010000113.1:27727730-27750857 GCA_026781065.1 Mormyrops boulengeri
GCCCCCCCCCCCCCCCCCCCCCCCCCGCCCCCCCCCCCCCCCCCCCGCCGCGGGCGGGGGCGGCCGGGCGCGCGCGGGGGGGCCGCGCCCCGGCCCCGGGGGGGGGCGGCCGTTGTATTTACCACACTGTGGTAACACAATGTGGTAAAGTCTGTTACTTTAAATTGTGATTGCATTCAAAAAATTTAAAATTCCAAAAAGCCATAATTGCCATAAGATTACTGCTGGGTGGGGGTTAAGGTTGTCATAGATGACATTAGGGGTTGGCCCATAGAAATAAATGCCCCATAATGATATTGATACCTAATCTACGTGTGTGTGTGTGTGTGCACGTTTGTGTGTTCCTGCTTTTGTTTAAAGTTATAGAAACAGAGTGCTGTAAGACAGGAATTTACTGCAGATAGGCAGATGTATACAGCACCACTCCGCACAGAGGTCCGTCATGGGTCTGCCTGTCTCCTTTCCCTTTTTGCGATGTGCTGTTTCATGCTCATGCTGAGCTCTAAGGTTCACACTGTGTATAATCAGAGACCCTGTTATCCTTCACCATTCCATGACCCAGTTAGGGCCAAATCACATAAAGAGAATAATAAGGAATATTAAAGAAGACATTGTGTTTGTCTGGGTGTTTAACCAGGTGATGTTACCTACCTCTGCCGCCTGGCAACATGGTGATTGAGTGCAGAATTGCAGCACTTCACAGATGCCACATAAAACATATTGGGCACAAGTATTTAGTAGTAACTTTAGCAGTAACTACTGAAGTACAAGTCATGAACAAATATAGTCACTACTTGAGATAAGATACATCACAATTCATTAATGATGAACAAACATGAGATCAGTATTTCACTTGTGTTATTCTTGACTTGTTCCTTCAATAGTTCACAAAGGTTTACAGAATTAACAGATATAGTAACAGATATAGTAACTGCTTGGCATAAAACATGCATAACCATTCATTAATGATGAATTATCATGTGATCAGTATGTAACTAAGACTTAGCTTGTGGTTAATTAATACAAAAGTTATAGCATAATAATATATTATTTGTGCCCCGTCAAGTGTTACCAGTGTGTTTATTTATACTGTTTTTAAATTTTTTCATAAAGTGTTCTTATCTAATGGAAAAAGTTTGCTATATGTCACACTAATCTGATGTGTCATGCAGTTGACTTTCTTCTGGCTGTAGAGTCTGAGTTTCTGGCCGGAATTTGACATTTCTTCTCATTTACTTGTGACTCTAACGCTGAATGCGATGCCAGTGGAGCACCCTGGCCTTGCCTCTGATGGGGGACGTCCCACGACTGCCTCTGACATCCTGACAGCCTTCTGACCGTTTATATCTGTCACTCATTCTGAAAAACGCAGAACAAGAATGTTTTTGCTCATGCGGCGTTTGAGAGGTCTGGCAATGTTAATAAGATGAATTATGCATTAAAATTTATTATGGCATACCCCCACTCAAACAAACATGTAGAGATGGCCACGGTCTTCATGTAAGAATTTGTCTTTACAAAAACTGAACAGCATTCTGGGAAACAGCAGTTACAGTACCTTGGTGCATGACAAGCAAATGGTTACCAAATAAAATAAAATGTTCCTCAAATAGTTTGCAACATTGACCTTGGACTGTGAATAAAAGGTTATTTTAAAACAAGCACACATCTGTCTCTTTCTCTGTGATACAGCTGCCCTGCTGCACAGTGGACAAACATAAATATTTGCATATTTGTTCATTAAAACAACACTGAGAATATGGCTCAGTACTTAGAAGGAACAAAAGATTAACACCCATAATTTATCCAACTCTCTTTGACCTCCAGAGGACTGTGATCAAACGCATTTCCAGCACAGCTGACCAGACAGAGCCCATTAAAAGTGATGATCTCATTATTGACAGCTGCAGCCCATATCATACCTAGGTACTCTGCAGTGTAATAGGAGGTGTCGTGGACACGTCCGCCTCCTGTGTATTCCTCCATTAGACTTTCTGCTGCCAAGGTTGTACGAGGCAGCTCAGAATCCATTATAACACAATCAAACCAAGTAACCTGAGATCTTAAATGTCTGCGTAACTTTATGATCTAAGTCCTTGTGCAAACTATTCCAAAGTTAAAACTACATTATGTTTCATTCAGATGAAACTGAAAACCTCCGGCAAGACAGTGGTCTGAAACTTGTAACTAGTTTAGCAGCGCCAGAGTGAGAGTGGATGAACATCTGGTGCGGCAATTTGTCATTATGATCCGACATTATTCTGGTTTCTTCTTTACATGTTGCGTTACATGCAAGTATAATGTGTAGTTAATGCCTCAAGTTATTTGGCAGCATTTCAGGGGCCACAAAGCTGCTGCAATAAGAACCTTGGATATTGTACAATAAGGTGCTGATGCTGAAATGAATCCTTTTATGTATGTTTTGTATAAATAATTTGAAAGTTCTTGCCTTCTGAATAAGCAGGGGTGACGCCTTTGTATGCAGGTGTTTCTGGGACCTGCAGGTGAGGTAGATAACTACGCCAGCATCTCTATCCAGCCCAACGCGGCCATCAGCAGCGACCTTCTGCTGGACCAGACTGAGAGTTACCTGTATGTGATGACCAGCACCACGGTGCGTGTGATTGGCCGGCTGTCGGGATGTGGGGCAGCGACAGGGTTCCCCAAAGCACCTGACAAGTGCGCTGCCTGCTTCCTCTCGCTCCAGGTGGAGAAGCGAGCCGTGGCGGAGTGCCACGAGAGGCCAGACTGCCAGTCGTGCCTGTCCACGCGTGACCCATACTGTGGCTGGTGTGTGCTGCAGGGAAGGTGAGCTCACAGGACCTGCCTGACGGGTATTCCCCTTCTGCAAGGACTGCATGGGCACCGACACGTCTGTAGTGTCCATGTTTCTTTTCATGGGGCATTAATGTTAATTACCACGTACACTACACATACATCAAATAATAGCTATTTAACTGCTTTTCGTTTGCATTTTTACACCAAGCATCCAAAGAAGTTGAGTCATAATATTCACTTTTTGGCAAGCTTCCTTTCTGCTGCCAGTGTGTGATGTCAGCACTGTCAGTGTTGCGGATGATGCACTAGATACCATTTTCAATCCGGTGCCATGCTTGATGTTTTTTAAGGTCACGGGGACGGCCATTTATTTTGTCTGTAACGGTGCTCAGGTTGTTCACACAGGTGACTCACACGTCTGAAGCTGGTGAGCAGGTTTTTGTCCAGCTGTGATGCAGTTACTCTGCTGACCATGAGATCCCAATTAACTGACCCCCCGCGTCACCGTGCGGCAGGTGCAGCCGGCGTTCGGAGTGTGACCGCAGCCAACAGCCGGGACAGTGGCTGTGGAGTTTCGAGCGACATCATCGTTGCCTTGCCGTCCGCACTGTGAATCCGGCCAACGTCAGCCACGGCGAGAGGAGAAACGTAGGCGCGCTCCACGGGACGAGGGATACAGGGTGAAGGGGTGGCGGGGGTGGGCGGACGTATCTCCTAGCTCTTTCCCCTGCCAGATTTGGATCACATTTCTTCTCATGTCGACAGAGGGCTCCATGGCATCATCCGCATGCTTTTTGCCAGTCACTCTAATCTGTCCATATCAGTCACTTTTAGCCTTATCTGAATGACCTTTTTTTTTTTATTATTCACGCAGCTATTTGCATGAACTTGGCTGAGTTCTGTAATGAATGAAAGTGACCTTGGTTATCTAGGTGGAGAAAAGCCCCTGCCTTACTCTGTTTGGCTAAATGGTGCCGATGCCCACCCCCCCCCCAGCAGCAGACGAGCCCCTAATCACGTTCTTTTCTCTGCCCTGAATGCAGCGTCTCCCTCTTTCATTTTTCTGCTTCAACACACAGGTTTTCTTGGACGTGCCAGGGCTCCCCGCCCTCCTGCAGGGGGAGGGTTACTCCTGCTTCTTCCAGGAGCACGAGAGTCATGCCAGCGTCACGGGGAGCGGCGTTACATGTGCCTCCCCCGAGCCCAGCCGAGTGCCGCCCATACCGCCAGGAGAAGGTGAGAGCTTCAGCTGGGAGTTTAGCCCCAGCTCACATTCATGTTCCGCTGTCATATGCCAATGTGTTATTTTTGTATGTACTTTGTACTAAAATGAGTACAGATGCTCCCCGGGTCACGATGGTCTGTGACACGACATTTCGATTTTATGATGAGTATGATTATTCAAAAAATCACATGAGATATTCAACACTTTATTATAAAATAGGGTTTGTGTTAATGAGGTCGCCCAACTGTGGGCTAATGTATTTTCGCCTTACGGTAGGTTTATCGGAATGTAAATCCGTCGTAACCTGGGGAGCGTCTGTATACATTTTGTTTTATTTTTAGCCATGAGTGCATCGAGCACTCTTTGGCATTTCTGCTTTAAGAATATTAGTTGTCAGTGGGGTTCAGTGTGTAGAGAGTTGTGCACCGCTCTCCTGCCAAGGCTCTGTGTGTGAGTAGAGTATCCGTGTTCCCCCTGTAATCACGTGGGTTTCCTCTGCTTGTTCTGGTTACTTCCCACAGTCCAGAGACATGTGATTTAGTTGAATTGGGGTCTGTAAATTGTCCTCTGCTCCAGCACCCTTCTGGGATGCGCTCTGCCTTGTGTCCTGGGTTAGGCTCTGGATCTGTCATGACTCTGCTTTGGATAAGCACTTACGGAAAAATGGATGGATTGGATTTAATAAACTTTGTAGACAGTCTGTCCCAAGAACTCACAGTTCAGAAATATTAAGTCTGTTTATCCACTTCTGCTGTGATAACAGAATCCTGACTCAAAGCGTCGTCTCCTTTGCCTACGTGTTTTTCCAGCAGATGCATTTTTTCATCATACATCCTTCAGAAAGCAGGTCAGAAATATCCATGGAGCGTTTGGGGGTTAAGGGTCTTGCTAAAGAGCCCCATGGTGAAATCACTCAGCCAGCCTTAGGGTGTCAACCAGCAACCTTCCGAGCACCGGCGCAGCATCCTAATTCAATGAGCCACACACCACTCCACCAACATTTTGTTATGAATCACAAATTCTGAACCAGGTTTACATATCCAGATTATGTAGAAGTTGGGAAAGGAAGTAAGCTCATTCCAGAGGTGTGGTTCTTTGCTGAACTGAAGCTTTGTGCTGTTTGGATTCTATGAGGGATCAGCTTCAGACTGTTGCAAACACTGATTATAAAAAGCCCTCCACTGATATGAAACCTTTGCTCTCAACCCAAGAACATAATTCTGCTCAAGACCATAACCACCCCTCCCCCACAGATTCGGTCACGGTCACCCTGTCCGTCCGCTTCCTCCTCGTCACCGTCGCCGTCGCGGAGTTCACCTTCTACAGCTGTGCCGCGGTCCAGCAGGTCTCCGGAAGAATGCCGTGAGTTGGGCTTGCTCATGTGTTCATGTTGGTCTCCAAAGTGCTTTTTTTCTCCATATATTTATAGATATATTCACCAAAATTTCCTAACTTATCCTATTTTGGTGGTTAAAGTTTGTAGTTTGTAGTTCAGTGGAGGTTCCGGGAACACCTGTTGTGTCTGCATATTGTGTGTGGGTGTGTGTGTGTGTGTGTGTATGTGGGTGGGTGAGTGGGTTATGTATATATGACACTGTGAGGACCAAATGAGCCCACAATGTGATAAAAACCTGTTATTTTAATGTTGTGGGGACGATTGTTTTGGTCCACACAAAGAGAAACTCAGTTTAATAAAAGTCTGTGATTTTGTTATGCCCATATACATGAAAGAAGAGTCCCCTCAAAGATATGAAAACAACTTAAAAACTGTATCTGTGTGTGTGTGTGTGTGTGTGTATAGACACACACCCACGAACAGTTGCTTAGTTATTTTATACAGCGGTGAAGTAGACCTCACATAACTAGACCATATCTCCATCTACATCTCAGCTGAGATTCAGACACCTTCTGCTCTCGGCCGTTACAGGCCAAGCAGCAGTTTGCAGCTTTCCTCACACCAGAGACCCCAAAAGGAAAATGGGCCCCCTACCCCCTACTGTGGTGACTGGGTTCCTAGCTAAGAACTGAGGACAGAAGGCGGTCTATAATATGTTTTCCCCACATTGGCGTGGGGGTGGGAGCACTTTCACATTTTTTTGCGGTGCGTAAAGCAGCTGTTTACACCAACATTTCATTAAAATCATGAAACATCTCTGCAGGCCCCCAGGGGGTTGTGGGCTACCTCTTGAGGACCCCCCAGTATACTGAGTACAGTCTGCCATAATGGTGGGCTGAGCCCCCCTTCCCAGAGCCTGCTTTTTAATTGCATTCGTTATTTTTACGGGCCTCCCTAACCCATCCCTGCGAGGCGATGCCTCCCATCAGCCTCCCTGATTGCTGACTCTGTCTTGCTTCCCCGTTGACACTCTAGAGCAGGCAGCTGGGATGCTTTCACTGTGCTGATGGACCTTTGTCACCCAAACCAGGAGGTGGCCCAGTGACACGTATATCCATCTAATTTCCACATAGACAGAAAGGTGATGCAAAATGGATAGCACGTTTTTTTTTTCCAAATTCTCTCTTAATCCTGGATTAAATTCAACTTTGTTGATGTCATTGTTATGTGAGTATTGGAGAATTATTTTTTCTACCAAAGGCAGTAAACTCACTGGACATGGTCTACAACCACATACGTGAATGTGTGTCTCACACTTTGCTGAATGTTAGCAGAGTCAGTGTAGTACCCCGGTTTTTATGTCACCTTTCAGATTTCACACAGATTTGAGATTAGTTACCATTTAATCTTGCATGTGATGCATTGCTGTTGTGCATTGCTATTGAATGACTTGTATCATAAGAATATAGTAGATCTTAAGACTTTTAGTAGAAGTTTGCTATAATATTTTTACGTGCAAAAACATTCAAAAGCTTTTCTAAGCATTTTCTTATACATAATTTCAACCTGTTTTTTTCCACGATAATGCAGCAGTTGTCAGACAATCGGTAGTGTTACGGCCCATGATAAGATGTAGCTAAGAGGCTCATTTTTTGGTCAGTAATAATAAGTTAGAAAGAAAACATTATACAAAATCTCAGTATAAAATGTTATTTTAAAATCATAGCAGAGCTTCAGTTTATATATTTTATCAGCTTTATCTAAATTAGCAGCAGCGCTTTCTGTGGGAGGGAAGTGCCGACCGCATACATATGTACAGCCCCTTTGGACCTTAAGCTTAAGTATTTTGTGTCTCCTAATGCCTTCCAACCATATTACTTTAGGTTTTTGGCCCTTGAATGGAAGTACACGTGTGTTTTGTTTGATAAAGGACACTAAGGCTCACTACAAAATCCACTACAAAGTCTCTGACCTCTGCCATTTTTGTTGTCACTGTATCTGCACAATGGAAGTACACGTTATTATCTACATCCGGCTGAAAGAAGGCGTTAGCGTGAAGGTCTGTCGTGGGTGTTTGCATGTGTCCGTTGGTCCTCTGAGGTTTGACTGCCCCCCATTCCTTTGTAGATGCCGTGGCTGTGTAAGCAGCCACTGGGGATGCCATTGGTGCGTTCACCAGCACCGGTGCACCCACGAGCTCGCCTGTGAGCACGGTGCCATCATTTATAATGAGCAGGTATGTCTGCTAGCAGCAGTGACGGGGTACGCTAACAGTGCGAAATTCTAGGCATGTACAGGTCCTGCGTGGTAAGTAGATGTACGGTGTGATTTAAACGGTTGATGTCCAGCCTGTGCTCTTGGTTAAAACCGTGTCCATATCTACTAACCGGCCTAGCAGCACAGCACCGCACACATGTCCATAAGACATCTGGGCACATGTGCAGCGTGTCCGTCCCTGAATGACTGTGGGGTCCTAGTGTCCCCAGGTGTCCTGTGCTGTAGTGGTCTGCATTTTCGTGTGTGTGTCTGTGTTTTTTGATGTTCATTGTTTGCTTTTTGTTTTTACTTCCTGCCCGTTTCCCTCTTCTCCTCCCCATCTGGTCCCTCCTTCCCGGTCTCTCATTCTAATGCCACCAGTTCAAACTTGCCGCCCCGGCTGCTCCTACAGCAGCAGCCTTTACCAGCTTTACTCCCCTGGTGCCCTCTACTGCCCCCACGCCACCCCCCACCAGCCCTGTCTCCTCGGCTACCACTGCTGCACTCCCCCAGGAAGAGAAGTCTGCAGACCCCACCTCGCCCACGGTGGTTGACTCCAGCACACAGGCTGCCATGTTGCTCCCCACGCAGCGTCCCAGCATACCCCCCCTATCTACTATGCTGATCCAAGCTGCCACCACTACCAGCACCCAGCTTACTGAAGTCGTCATGAGCCCCCATGTGGTGCAGGAGGTAGCGGGTACGGAGGATCCCGCTGCTGTGGAAGAGTGGGACAGAGGGGAGATGGAGCTTCTGCCCTCCCCTGGAGAAGATGCTGTGACCACGGAAGAGCTGGCGGCCATGAGCCCCACAGAGGAGTTTGTGAGCAGTCCCACCATGCCTCACCCCAATGGCATGCCCAAGCCCTCCCTGGACAGTGTCGACCCGACACCCAACAACCTCACCGCGACCCCCAGCTCGGCCCCAAGAGACGTGACAGGGGGCGACGGCGAGGAGGCGGCGGCAGATGCAGAGGGTGACGCGGTCACGTTCTCAGCCACCATGCTCTCGGGGGACGGAGATGGGGACCACCCCGCCCCTGTCTATTCGCACCTGCTGGACTCCCAATATGAAGCGGACTATGATATGCTGGTGAGTGTAAGGCTGTGCGGCCAGGATGGGCCGGCCAGCGGCCGCTTCTCAGATGGGACACGGTGTGACCCTCTCTGCCCCTCAGAGCTCTCTCCCACCGTCCTCCGGTAGCGGCTAGCTCTGTGTGTGTGCGTCTGTGTCTGTGTGTGTGTGTGTGTCTGTGCACCCATCATTAAAGTGTGCTGGCTTTCGCTGTCAACTCACATCCTTGCTGCTTTTAATATGAGCTACAAAAACAGACAAAGGCTGTGGTTTTGGCCACAAACTGAGACTGCTGTTTATTTTCGGAGTGTGTGTTTCCTAGAATGATTTTAACCCCATCTCAGCCTAAATTGGCTTGTACGTGTTGCAAGAATCCTTTCTGCAAGAGCCCATGCATGAAGTGAATGATGTTGCTAGGCTTTTAGTGTTGTAATGAAGGCCCGTGTTGCTAATGCAGGGCGATGAGGGCCCCCTGGAAAGCATGGGCCCTTTGGCCTGCCCCTGCGTGGAGAGAGTCCAAGGCTCAGCCCTAGTCCCAGTCGGTGTGGAAAGGAAGATCACGCTGGTGGGCCGGAACCTGCACCTTTTTCAGGTACCATTGGTGTCTCCAATTCCAGACAGGGGGGCAGTGTCTTCATGTTGTGTTTTTTGTTCTACCAAGCTAACGACATACTTATTTAAGATCTGTTTAATTTCCACTAATTTTTATGATAAACTAAAAGTAAATGTAAGTAAAAGTAAATGTGATGACTGGTAATTTTTGACCATATACATACATGGATTAGTCTTGTGCTGTTGGAACCCACCTGTGATTCAGCTTCCTGTGTAGGGGCCCTCCATGTTTCTCAGTCAGTCTCGGTCTGGTTCTGCAGGATGAGGAGTACGAGTGCACTGTCATGGTTGAGGGCGGAGTGGTGCTTGTCGACGCTTATGTAGAAACTGATGAGCTGGACGTCTCCATCTTCTACATCACCTGCCAGCTGCATCAGGTTGGATTACTTTAATTACATTTTTTAAACTAAGGTTTATTCTTATTTTTATTTAATAGACGCTCCCTGGGTTACGATGGTCCGTGTTACGATATTTTGGGTAAATGTTTTTCACTTTCAGTACATTATTCAATAAATTGCATGATATATCCAACACTTTATTTTAAAATAGGCTTAGTGTTAACAATTTTGCCCAAATGTAGGATAATGTAAGTGTTCTAAGCATGTTTATGGTAGCTAGGCTAGGCTGTTATATTTGTTAGGTTAGAGGTACTGTATTAACATGTATTTTTGCCTTATGATATTTTTGCCGTATGATAGGTTTTTCAGATCGTAACTCCATCGTAACCTGGGAAGCATCTGTACTTCAAATTACAATTCTATATTATAAAGGCATGATTATATACATTGCAGTATTAACAATTAATATTCATCTATAAAAACAGTTTTTTTGTCACAATTTATGTGAATATTAACATGACCGCCGTTGGTCTTAGTGTTGCTGCGGCTGCATCTAATTATTATCACCTTACTATCATCAATGCTTGATGCTAACAGTGAATCAGACTGTTAGTGTTACAGTTCCAGCACTTTCCCTCTCTGGTGACAGTCCCCTGAGATTCTTCTTGATGTTGCTTTAATGCTTGTGCTTGGCACTGGATTTTGATTGGCTGCCGGTTTCCGGGCTGTTTTGCTGTAGTACTCATACTCCGGCCTGCTGGAGCAGTATGACGCCGCGGTGTCTGTGAGGAGGAGGAATGGCTTTCCCTTGGATAGCTTTCCGGAGCAGCACGGTGAGGACCCCGTGTGACCGCGACCGTGACGCACATCACCCACTGAGCTTTGTGGGCTGTACACATATGGCCGCAGTGTCTCCATTTGACAGTTTTAATTGCCAGCCGTCCTCCCTCATCCTCATTGCAGTGACCCTCTACAACTGCTCAGTGGGGCACTCAGACTGCAGCCGGTGCCACACCGCCGAGCAGGGCTATGGCTGCGTGTGGTGTGGGGGCACTCGGTCCCGCTGCGTCCACAGGGACTCCTGCACAGACGAGGTGGCGGCCACCTGCCCGGCGCCACTCATCCACTTTGTGAGTAGCCGTTGGTGTCTGTACTCTTCCAAGGGCCTAGTCGACCTTTTCTGTCAACGTCCACAGTCAAAAAATGCAGGGTTACGGCGAAAGGCGCGGGCCAGTGTGCAGCTATGGCTCTGTTGCTCTTTTTAGGTTGAGCCATCGACAGGCCCACTGGAGGGAGGCACTGTCATAACCATCTTTGGGTCCAACCTGGGACAGAAAGCCCAGGATATCCAGCATTCCGTCATGGTGGCTGGCCTCCCCTGTGCTGTCGACCTCGGCCGATACGAGGTCTCATCCAGGTGAGCTGGCCTGGTTTCACGTGGAGGAATTTGGCGGTGAGAGCATGGTGTAGAGACCCTCTTCAGTTTTGGCTCTGTCCTCCTGCAGAATTGTGTGTGTGACCTCAGCCAGTGTGGAAGAGAGATCTGGCCTGGTGTCAGTGGAAGTCAGTGGTGGAGGCTATGGCCTCTCCAGTCAAAGGTTCAACTACCAGGTGATGAAATGAGGAGACACATGCTTGGATAAAAGGATTACAAACAATGTCATAGAATGTTTGCGGTCTGGATATATTCCAGTCCCCAGGTTAAGAACGTCCGACTTAAGGACAATTTGCTGAATGGACTGCCATAAAGCCTGTTATATTAAAAATTAGGGTTGAATACACTGTTTCGTAATACTGAATGCATGCACAACATTGCGTGGCTTCAATGGTCCTTCGGCTTGGGGTACAGTACAGTACCATATGTAGTTAGGTCTACCTTTTTCTGTTTATATATTTTTAAGTACTGTATTATTATTTTTCCGACTTACCTATAAATTTGACTTAAAGACAGATTTAGGGAACAGATCTCGTTCATAACCTGGGACTGCCTGTAATGAGCTAAATAAAGTTAATGCATTCATTATTGGTGGTTGTGCAATCATTGTGTCCTGTTTCCAGAACCCTGAAGTGACACAGGTGTACCCTCAGAGAGGACCGAGGGCCGGTGGCACCCTTGTGACCATCACTGGAAGGAGTTTGCTGACAGGGCATCCCAATGAGATCAGCGTGATCATTGGGGACTTCCCATGCGTCATGTGAGCTCTATTAGACAGGACATTTTCTAAAATTATATAAATAAGCAAAGAAACAAGGCTCCTACTGTAAACCCCAATGTTCTTACAATGCAGTTCTTCGAAGATCCAAGAGAATAAAATCGAGTGCCATACTGGTGCCAGCAATAAGACAGGGGAACATGGTGTTATGGTACGATATGGCAGTGTTGACCGCCATCTGCTGGGAGGTGCATTCCACTACACCTTTGATCCCAACATCACACAGGCTGCACCTTCCAAAAGCTTCCTCAGGTGAGATGTTTACTGTTGCAGGACCTCCTACATTCTCTCATTCCTCCTGTCATTATTATTCTTGTATCCTGTTTTTCCATGGAGTTTTTGTACAGAGCCCTGGAAGGGACATGGAGGGAAAAAATTGGTGGTTGAAAAAAACATGGGACTTTCGTGAGATCTCGCAAAGTTGGGATATACTTTTCCATCACTAATAACAACTGTATTGTGTCTATTTGAAGTACAAAAGATAGAATTAATGGACAAATAGTATAAACCTAAATGATACAGACATGTCCAGTTAAGTGTGCTTTTAGCATTAAACTATGGGGGACAATGCATACCATGTAACTTTTACATGGTAACAGATTATGTGTTTTTATACATATTTATTAATAATTGTGCGGTGTCCAGTCACTGGCAGTAACTGTACGAAAGACAGCTAGATGACTAAATGTGAAGTGCACACACAAACATTGAAATATTAATTAATATTCACCGGCAAAGAAATCTGGAAAACTAAGAGGTGTGACTTGCTTTTGAATACAAGACTGAATATAAAGCTAACTTTAAAAGGGTTTGCAGGATGTCGCAAAAGTCTTTCTCAACTTTGCAAGATCTTGCAAAGGTTTTGCGAGATCTCTGAAAAGTACTTCCCAGCCTTCTCAGAACTTGCAAAAGTTCATCCCAACTTTGCAAGACCTCGCAAAGGTTTTCTGAGATCACAAAACTCTATGTTTTTTTTTCTTTCTTCCAACCATTGATTTTTTTCCCCTCCCTGTCCCTTCTGGGGCTCCATATTTTCCTACTGGAATACTTTGTCAATTATAATTAATTATAATTATTTTTTTGTGTGCTCAGCGGTGGGAGAATAATCCATGTGATGGGGCACAACCTGGATGTGGTGCAGGAGCCACGCATTCGGGTGACTGTTTCTCCAAAGGAGCAGCTCCATAAAAGGAGGAGGAGGAGTTGGGGGACCAAGACAAGGAGGGAGCAAGAGCCACTGACCACAAACATGGTTCCCCAGAGACATCGGCGGATTGTCCCAGAGACAAGCTCCCACAAGGATACCATCCCAGACAAAGAGCCAGTAAGACCAGTTTTTCTAATAAAGACTGCAGCACTTCATTGGTCTTTGATATTTAGACTAATTTAAGAAATATTTTTGCTAAGTTTTAAATAAGACATTTCTATACCTCAGCTAAAAAAGGTAACATCAGAGCCAGCATCAACTGTTGAGTAAAAATTAAAAATAAGTCCGGCTGTCTCACTATGCACTGTTGTGTCCTAGTACACAGAGCGCTGCCAGGTGATCACAGCCTCGCTGATCCTGTGCAGAACACCGGCTGTGAAGCCCAATGCCCACGGTGTCCACATCCAAGTGGATTTCCTCCTGGATAACCTGCACGTCAACTTCGACACTGTCAGTCCAAGTGCCTTCAGCTACGAACCGGACCCTGTCCTCCACCCACTCAGCCGCTACGACCCTAGCAAGCCCTACCGCTACAAACCTGGCAGCGTCATCTCTGTGGAGGTCTGACTTTTTACATAGTTTTGTCTTCTTTTGCTCCTGATATTGTTTGCTAAAAACAACTTAATATACCTTTATATCGAACCTGTTTGTGTTTGACCTTGGTCACTGTAGGGAGAAAACCTGGACTTGGCGATCTTCAAAGAGGAGGTGGTTGCTCTCATTGGGGAGGGGGTTTGCTCTGTGAAGACTCTGACCCAGAACCACCTGTATTGTGAGCCGCCGGCCCAGGAGCCCCCGCCAGGGCCTGGCAGAAAGCGAGAGGGCACGGATGGCCTACCTGAGTTCACGGTGGGTTCGCGGCCTCATAGGATTTGTCTGTAAACATGAGGGAGTCAGAAGTATGACTCCAAGTTGACAGCACTGTAATATGGAAATTTTAACAGCTCCAGATGAGCACCTTGCTCAAGGGTAGTAGACAGCAGTTGCTCTTAGTATTGAAAACGTGATCTGAAATGCATGCAGAAGTAATAAGGACACACCTTGGTTCATGTGTGATTTCTACTGTACGCAGGTCCTCATGGGGAACCTGAACTTCTCCCTGGGCAAGGTGGAATATGACACCCAAGGTCTGTCTACCTTCCCCCTAGAAGCCCAGGTTGGAGTTGGCGTTGGGGCCTCCATCTTGGCACTCATTGTTTTCATCATCGTCCTCATATACAGGTATGTCTTCTTCCAAGCAGCAAACTCCTTCCAACTTGTTTTATCAAATGAAAGAGAAAAACAGTACCAGCTGTACTGACAATATGGCCTGGTCTCACTGCAGACCAACAGATGGAGACACAGCTTCACAATATATATATATTAACACAAATAAACACATCCAACCCCAGTTATTTTGCTCTGGCAGCTAATCTGTCCATGGGGTGGTGTGTATTTGGTAGGAGGAAAAGTAAACAGGCATTGAGGGACTACAAGAAGGTTCAGATTCAGCTGGAGAACCTCGAGACCAGTGTGAGAGACCGGTGCAAGAAGGAGTTCACAGGTAAGGCAGGACCTCCAAGCAGTGTCATCCCAAAAATGATGATAATAGCTAGAAGTCCTTATTATCCCTGTCTGGAGTTTCTATCATTGTCTGCAGTTTCTCCAGATGATGTGGCTTGTATTTTCCTAACTGCAGACCTGATGACAGAGATGATGGACATGTCCAGTGACCTGGTGGGCTCTGGCATCCCCTTCCTGGACTACCGTATGTACGCTGAACGGATCTTCTTCCCTGGCCATCGGGAGTCCCCGCTGCGCCGCGACCTTGATGTACAGGAGTGCCGACGGCAGACCGTGGAGCAGGGCCTGGTGCAACTGTCCAACTTGCTGAACAGCAAGCTTTTCCTCACCAAGGTAAAGAACATGAATATGTTAATTTATATTCTTATTCTATTTTTTGTGGTGTCCAAATCAGAATTTCATTGTAAAGCGAAACTGCTTGTTTTCTGTTCATATGACAAAACTCTCTATAACAGACTGAGAACTCTTTTCCTTGCCAACGTAAGAAGCAGTCTTACTGTGACTGTGAACGCTCTTCCTTGCCGAGGTAAAGAGCAGTCTAACTCTAACTGAGAATGCTCTTCCTCACCAGAGTAATGATAACCTCTCCTTGTCCACTTCAGTCGCCGCTCTTCCATACTGTACACACCGATTTTCTCAAAGTCACTAAACCTTATGAAACGTAAACCAAAACCACTGTTTCCAAAAAGTTATAGTTTTTTTCTACGTAATTTAGACAATGATCTAAGTATTCAATTACAGCTTCTTTTGCTAAAGTTAATAAAATATAAATATATATATATATTATAAATAAATAATACATTCTGGATAATTGAATGAAGACGTGGATCATCAGTCATCATTAGAAAGATATATACTGGTAACAGTTTATTACAGAGAAAAATGATAATTTGCAACATTTTTGATAAAACACATAACTTTACCCCCATATATTGGTGTTGGAAGACCAGAAACCAACTGATAAGTTCACATGATATGATCATGTTCATTATTTTTTTTTAACACGCCAGTGCCAGAGTCTGCACCATAGCTGTTGTTACTCTAACCTGTCAATCAACCACTCTGTAGGAGATTGTGACCAAATAAAACTATGTGACGTCTGACTTCTTTACTCAGTGTAGCATATTCATTGAATAAAATGCATTGCTACAGCTCTAAAACAGTTTACTCATATTTGTAGAACTGTTCTGCCACCTACTGGTGCAGAATTAAAATTGTCTTGCAAAAGCTGTTGCAATAGCTAATAGGGAAAAGGTCAGTCGACTTTGACATCATGCTGTTAGAAACTCAGGGCTCTTCACGGAATTTAAAATTTAAGGTAGATGCAATTATTGTTGTGAGGCATGAATGCATTTAATTCCTGGTCAGACCTGATTGTTTAAAGCTGATGTTTAATTAATAGCTTGTTACAGTACTGCAATGCATTTGAGCACTACGTCCCTCTATTGAATAGTCCACTGCAAAGACAGAGGTGAGAGAATTAAGTGCAACCTGGCAGGCAGTGGTATTACTGTGATGCAGAAGGCTAACTCTGCTTTCTGCATGAGAGTGCTGTCAGGTTCTTTGCTTCAGCCCTCTCTGATTCTGCCATGTAGCCATGGTGATGTGGGTATAGTATTCTCAAAACTCAAAACAACATCAGACAAAACTATTACATAATTCATCTGTTAATAATGATCAACTTGTAAATAATAAATTCCCAATAGTACCTAACACATTTTAAATACACGTATACATATCTCAATGAACATAAGTTGAAGGTTTCTAATTGTTTTCTATGCCAGCCCATGTAGTACTCCCATCCAGGAGTAAGAGAGAGAGCAAGAGGCAGCCATTTCCAAATAGGCAGGGTTGCACGTAATTGGTACGCAAGTACGTATTCACCTTTAAAAGTGATACGTGCTGCAATCGATTGTTGCAACAGTGCAAACGCATACTTCTTTTATGTGCATTTGCGATATGACAACAAATTATCGTGCATTTTATATGCTAATTCGTACTTCATTCGCAGTATGAAAGTTAATTTCTTGTCCTACCAGCGCTAATAGAGAACGGTACCCACCTGCACGCAAAAGAAGCTGAGGATTTGGTTTTTGCACCCTAGTGGCCACTGTGATCTATAAAAACAGGAAGTAGCCAGAATTGTCGTGTTTACATTTCTTACATTTGCCATGAGAAACAAAAATTTCTCTGATTGTCAAATAGAGTCCTGGCAATAACTTTCTTGACCTTTAATAAAATGTCTCAGTGAATGAATAAATAGAATTCTGGTTGTAACTTACAATGATAAGTCATGGAAATAATATCTATGGGGATAGATGAGAACCGTTTGTTGGCTAACATTAGCTATACTAGTTATAGATGGCATTAGCCAGTATTCCAACCATTAAGCTATCCATCTCAAACTAAAATATTGTGTTCCTCACTCGACTATCAAACTATGGATGTGGGGCAATCTTTGTGTGGTAAAACTCAGCAGCTGATTCTGAGTGTCACCGTTGAAGTTCAAACATGGGATAGCAGGGATGAACAGACTATACTCGATCTTGGCCTCACAGCTTAGCTTTCAGTGGGTCAAGGGCAGCTCGAAAGTTCCCAGCTTCTGCAGGGAGATCCGGGAAGATGTGAAGAGGCGAACTTCGGTATTTGAGCTGTCTCTTACTCTAAGATATGCCCAAAATTCTCTCCTTTTCGGTGTGGTAGTGTCAGTTATGTAATTTTGTTGGTATGATGTCACTAACACTATCAGCACATCTTTTAACTGTCTATTTTTACTGAGAACTGCTTACCACGGACATGAAAAATAGGTGCCACTCCGACTATCGAGATGAGGCGCCGCTGCCGTGAGGCATGAGCCGCGAGTCTCACGCGGGCAGTGTGGCTGCTCTAATCTTGCTCTAATCTTCCAGTGTGTTCCAGGCTTCAGGTCGACTCCATTGCATGCTGCACCAGAACATTGAGATACATTTTTGACCAAGTGTAAAATCAAAACATTGTTTGCACATCATTACATTGTGTTCTAGACTTCATATATACTCAGAATGAGTCTTTATTTCAGTGCAGTCCAATTTGGATCCTGTTAGCCAAGCCTTTATGATGTTGGTTATCGTTACTAATGGGTTGTTTTTTTTGTGAATCAGGCGCCTTATATTATTCTGAGCTACAATATGATTGAAACACATTTGCTAATACAAATTCAGCATTTGATGTAATGGAAAAATGTTGATTTTTGGTTTCACTGGTTTCCTGTGTAACTCCCCTAGTTCATCCACACTCTGGAGAGCCAGCGTACCTTCTCACCCCGGGACCGAGCCTACGTGGCCTCCCTGTTGACCGTGGCCCTGCATGGCAAGCTGGAGTACTTCACTGACATCCTCCGGACCCTGCTCAGCGACCTGGTGGAACAATATGTGGCCAAGAACCCCAAGCTCATGCTGCGAAGGTCAGAGGCCAGCAGTGGAAGGGAACTTCCCTCTCATTGGCCATAATGTTAAAGTATCCACTGCTATGATTTTTAATCAATTGAACTGCGCTGCGCTGTAGTTTGAATGGAGAAGTCATTCTACCAGGGTGTGATTACTATTTGAAGTACTACTTTCCTGTATAGAGACCACTCATTGAACCTATCGTATATTGAATTATTAAGTTCTTATTGGTTTGAAGTATTGCTCAGTTCTTGCCAGTAGATATTGTTCATTGAGTTGATGATCTGGTTTTATTCAGAACGGAGTCTGTGGTGGAGAAACTTCTGACTAACTGGATGTCTATCTGCCTGTACGCCTTCCTGAGGGTGAGATTAGAGAAACCACACATATGAGAGAAAATGTGACGCGTCTGGCCCCAGGCACGTGGGCACAGCTGTTGTTATTGGCTGTTGAGCGTGCCAATGCTGCCCCTGCAGGATTCTGCCGGGGAGTCTCTCTACATGCTGTTCAGGGCAATTAAACATCAGGTGGACAAAGGGCCTGTTGATGCTGTGACGGGGAAGGCCAAGTACACCCTGAATGACAATCGTCTGCTCCGGGAGGACATCGAGTACCACACCCTGGTGAGCAGTACCCCATACCTCTCACCAAGCTACTGCAGGCAGGAGGCCAGCTGGCAGATGACAGGGTCCACTTGGTACTCCTCTGAATATTAGGGATAAATTGATGACCATATTGGTTTTTAATAGCGTTCACTGAAGTATATAGGCACTATTCAGCATAGGTACTGCACTTTTGTGAATGAATCTTAGTGGTGAAGATTATGTGTATGAGGAATGGTTGTGTTGGGGGACAATGATGTATCCTCAAAAAAAATAATAAATACATGGGGTCATTCCACCAGACCCTGAATGTGCTGATGCAGGGTGGCACGGGGAATGAGTCCCAGACAGTTCCTTCTAAGGTGCTGGACTGCGATACCATCACGCAGGTAAAGGAAAAGATCCTAGACCAGACATACAAGGGAACATCATTCTCTCATCGGCCACAGACAGACTCCCTCGACCTGGGTAAGCCACTCTTGCCTGTGCCATCATTGTCTAGTCATGTCAAGTGAGTTTGCCTCAAGTCATCTTTCTTCCTGACACCCTTAGTAATGATTAAGAATAGGTTTATTTTGGAGCAGAGTCTGGTGGAAGGTACTCTAGCAGGTTCTGAAGGAGCATCACATAGTTGATTCTTGTGCTACGTGATGTTCCCTCAGAATGGCGTTCGGGCGTGGCAGGCCACTTGATTCTCTCTGATGAAGACCTGACGTCTGTGGTACAGGGGAGCTGGAAACGCCTCAATACCCTTCAGCATTACAAGGTGGGTCAGTTACTTGGCAGGAGATGCCATGAACACAAAGGAGGTTTACCCAGGGTGAGGCTCAGCCATTGCACAGCAAATATGTCGACCCCTGCAACACTGCATGAGCACTCTGACTGGTTATGGGGTGGTGGGTAGTTCAGTGGGTTTCACATCTGTGCCCATGTCCAGAAGGTTGTGAGCTTGAATTCGCTGCCTTCGAAGCGAAGTCCTTAATGGCTGAGCTCATGGCTGTTGGTTTATCATTATGGACTGGATCAGAAGTACAAGTTACAGGCTGTTATTTGTTTTGTAAATAATCCACATTTCTCATACCACATTTCTTCAAGGTACCTGATGGTGCGATGGTGGCACTGGTTCCTCGTCACAGCAAGCACACGCATCATGACACTCATGACTATGTGGTTGGAGAGAGTGAGTGTCCCCCGTAGCACTAGGTTGGGCCAACCCATCATGACTTACACCAGTCAGACGGGTCATCTAGACAACAGATATGCACAGCATAGCTGAAGAAACAGGCCTGTTTGTAAGAATTCATTGATGTGTCTCCTCCTCTCAGAGACGCCCATGTTGGAGGATGCAGACGAGGGTGGGGTGCGGCTCTGGCACCTGGTGAAGGCCAGTGAGGAGCCAGAGATGCCAAGGCACCGGCGTGGCAGCCTGAAGGAAAGGGAGCGGGCAAAGGCCATCCCCGAGATCTACCTCACACGCCTGCTCTCCATGAAGGTAACTGCATTTGATTATGGTTTCTGATAGAGAACTACATCAGAAGCAGATTAGCAGCTTGTTTGTAATGCTGGAAAGTCTTAGCTTTCAGGAATGTATGCCAGTCATGCTATTTCCTTAGGAGTTGACCCTTGACTCCGAATGACATTTATGATTTAATTAAATAAGGAATCCCCTATTGTATCCATTGAACTGATGTATTTGTTTATATTTGCTTGTAGGGCACCCTGCAGAAGTTTGTGGATGACCTGTTCCAAGTAATTCTTAGCACCAGCAGGCCCGTCCCTCTGGCTGTCAAGTACTTCTTCGACCTGTTGGATGAGCAGGCAGCACAGCATGGCATCTTGGACCCAGAGACCATTCACATATGGAAAACCAACAGGTACTAGCCACTGGACCAGCAGTGATGCTGGGCTGATGATGGGACCTCACTCAATTCCATGCTAAATTTACACGTCATGTAACTTACATGATCTCTTTAGATGTAGTTAGTCTTGAAGAAGCCTACAGTCTCTGCTGTCATACAGTGCTTGGCTTAATCCTTGTCCCAGTGGTTACTTTATGGGTTCCTATTGGGTTAAACCAGTCAGTGATGCTGGTGTTAGGCTTTTCTAGGCGCAAGAGGGCAGCATGCAAAGCTACCCAGATGGCATCCTCAGGTGAGCTTTTTGCTTGATAGGCAAAATGGTCTTGGTCTAGATCAGGTGGGACAGAGGCTTTCATGTGAATAATTAGCAGTCGTTCAAAACATTTTGTGATGAGAGAGGTGAGAGCAACTGGTCGGTAGTCATTAAGGCAGGTTATCATGGGTTTTTCTGGAGCAGGCGGAATATATAAGAGAGGCTGAATATATGTGCAAATACATGCGCTAGTTGGTGTGCGCTGGCCTGGAGCATATGCCTCGCACATTGTCAGGACTAATATATGATGACACAGATGAAGTATATGTATGGAAAAGTTAAAGTTGGAAATGGCATCCTCAGTAACACAGAAAGTAACACAGAAAAGAGGTTAATGACCTCTATGTTTTTTTTCTCTCTTTTGACTGGTCTTTTCCATTCTCTTGTTCTTTACTACATTGCTACACTAAAGTTGCTTGGGGTTGTGTCTTTGCTAAGTTTGCCCTTGAGATTCTGGATCAACATCATCAAGAATCCCCAGTTCATTTTCGACGTTCAGGCCTCGGACAACGTGGACGCAGTCCTGTCAGTCATCGCCCAGACCTTCATGGATTCCTGTACAATTGCAGAGCACAAGCTGGGCAGGGTGAGGAGGCGTGGGCGTGTTATGAAATGGACAATATGACAAGTTGTCAGTTGCTGAATTGGCACTGGTGTGAAGCACCAAGCAGTAAGGCTTTATTTTGCATTCACAGGACTCCCCCATTAATAAGCTGCTGTATGCCCGAGACATCCCACGGTACAAACAGATGGTAGAGAGGTGAGGGTTTGCCACCCTGCCAGGGCATGTGGGGCCAGGCAGGTGGGGGGGACATGTTCTTGCTGATTCTGCAGGCATAATTTTTGGGCAATTTGTCGTTTGTTAATGGGACCATATGGATACTATTGCCAAAAGAAGGAACAATGACAATACCATCCTGATCTATCACACAACGTGAAATAGCAAAGTAGTTACTTCTAAAGGGTAACACATGCAAATCTTCAGTATTAGACTCAATGAAAAGTTAAAATTTTATTGCAATTCAATTGTAAGCACACAATATTTAACACTAAGTTAATACCAGAGGTGGAAAGTTCAGGTGCAGACAGTACAAATCCAGAACAAGGTATTGTTTCAACCAACCAGTTGGGTACTCTGTGACTGCGACTCTTTATGCTCATCTGGTTGGTCGAAACAAAATCCTGGTCTGGATTTGTACTTTCTGGACCTGAACGTTCCACCTCCAGTTAATGCATCATCTCCTCCAGTCTGCTGTGGGTGGTCAGGTGACCCCACAGGGTTCTCATTGACAGCCATACTCTTCACTCTTCTTTGAACAGGTACTATGCAGATATCCGACAGACCATTTCTGCTAGTGACCAGGAGATGAATTCTGCTCTGGCTGAGCTTTCCAGGGTAGGTCTTTAACATTTAGCAATTTACATTGATTCATATATCAGTTTATTTATAATAAAACCTTTCAGGAAATTTACTGGACAAAATAGGGCACGATATAGACTTAGTGTTTTACATATTATTATGCAATATACAATACTGTGCAAAGGTCTTGAGCCACCCCTCATTTCTTCATATTTTGCTCCCAAAGAACCAGACTTTCTTGTATTTTTAGCGTAGTCTTGCGGATTAGTCCTCCAGGCTTCCTGAAGGACCTTCAAAGTTTTTGGCTCTCATTTTCAAACCAGTCCCTGTACCTGACTAGTTTCAGAGATGATCAGGCCGACGATGAGTAGAATGCTAAGTGGTTGGAACACCGTTATCCAGGCACCTTGTATCTTTAGGCGCTTTGCAACCTGTCGCAGCAGTTGTTCCCATTTCTTTACTTTAATCTACTCTGTTTGGCAAAGATAAACAGTTTGATAGACATCAAAAAGAATCTTTACACCAACAAGGTGATTCCCAAAGAGCTATTAACCGAAAACTTGGCATATCTCGGCAAGGTGTACAGCGTGTCCTTGAAAAGTGGAGAACAAAAAAAGAAGGAAAAAAAACAGTTTGCAGCTGATCAACAGTATCTTAAAGTCACGTCCTTAAGAAACAGGAAAAAAATCCTGCAAAGACCTGATACAGGACCAGAGATGCATCTGGCCCTTCAGTTCATCCATGTACTGTTCATCATCAGAAATGGTCTTAATGGAAGAGTGGCTTTCAAAAAGCCATTCCTAAGGAAGGGAAACAGGGTGAAAAGGCTGTTTTAAACACTGAAATGTACCGTCAGATTCTGGTCCACCATGCAGTACCATCTGGACAGCGTCCGATTAGCAATGCCTTTATTTTTCAGTAGAACAACGATCCCAAACACACTGCCAGTGCAGTCAAAGCATACCT